>JAULKR010035221.1:0-12189 GCA_032356305.1 Prasiola linearis | reverse complement strand
GAACGATCGATAAAGGTGTAAATACGATCAGGATAAACAGGAGTCGTAGCAACATCTAGAAGAGTATTTTTTGCTAGTCGAAAGTAATCAAAGGCTCGCAAGCTACCTTAGCCCGCATGAAACTGCGCGCCCGCACGGCCTTGATCTTATGCTATGTCGTCATCATCGCGGTGCACCTTTACTACCCTAAGTGGAGAATGCCGGGTGCCGAGGCGACGCTGAGCTACGACGTGTCCGGTTATTACATGTATTTACCGGCGCTGTTTATCTATGACGACATCGAGCAGGTGGCATTTCTTCCCGAGATAATGAAGAAATACCAGCTCAGCTACGGTGCATATCAGACTTTCACCCACGAGAGTGGAAACGAGGTGATGAAGTACAGTCTGGGGCAGGCGATCCTCTACAGCCCTTTCTTCACGCTCGCTCACTTGTACGCCAGGCAGTCGGAGATTTACCCCGCCGACGGGTTTTCCGTACCTTATCAGGTAGCTATATCGGTGGGGAGCCTCGTAGTGGCCGCGCTGGGTCTTTTCGTACTGGCCATCGTGCTCGGCCGGTATTTCCCGTCGGGCACAGTTGCCGGAACACTGCTCCTCATCGTCTTCGGAACGAATTACCTCAACTACGCGGCGATCGACGGGGCAATGACCCATAGTCACGTCTTCACCCTTTATGCCGTATTACTGTGGCTGAGCGATAATCTCTACCGCCGGCGGGCGGAAAAGGCGACTGGCTATTTCCTGGCCATCGGCCTGATCGTTGGACTAATGGCCCTGACCCGACCGACCGAGATCCTGGCGCTCGCGGAGGACGCGCTCCGGCTCTCCGAGGCGAACGGGGATCGACTCGGTCATGCCAGCGCGATGCTGTACACGGGGTTCGGTCAGTACCTCCTCTCGAAGCACGAGGACGCGCTCGCCACGCTCACACGGGCGCTCGCGGAGCTAGAACCGCTCGGCGACCTCAGCGCTCGATCGCTCGCGCTCGGCGGGCTGACGAGCGTCCACGGCAGCATGGGGCATTACGAAGAAGCCCAGGAGGCCGCGCGCGAGAACCTGCAGGTCGCCCGTGCGCTCGGCGACCGCGAACGCGAGGGCTGGGTCCGGGTGACGCTCGCCAACCACCTGCTCGATTTGGGGCAGAGCGAGACCGCGATCCAAGAAGGGGAAGAGTCGCTTCACATCTTTGCCGACCTCGAGAGCGGAAACGGCCAGGCGCGTGCTCATGTGATCCTCGGCGGCGCCCTTCGCCAGCTCGGCCGTCTCGCCGAGGCGCGCGCGCACATCGAGTCCGCCCTGCGGCTCGCGCGCGAAGGCGCCGTGCTCATGACCGAAGCCCGGGCGCTCGACGACCTCGGCCGCGTGACCGGCGCCGAGGGGGACCACGAAGACGCCCTCGGCCTCCACCGGCAGGCGCTCGCGTTGCGGGAGACGGTCGGCAATCGACAGGCGGAGGCGGGCAGCCACCTGCGAATCGGCGAGACCCTGCTCGCTCTGGGGCGGCCGGACGACGCGCTCGCGTCGCTCCATCTCGCCTACGAGATCGCGGAGGCGGCTCACGCCGAGCCTCGCGCCGCCGAAATCGACCGGGCGCTCGCGCAGGCGTACGAGGACTGCGGCGATGTCGAGCGCGCGCTCGTCCACTTCAAGCGGTTCCACGGGCGCCGCGAAGCCCTCCTCGACGCCCAAGCCCGGAGCCGCATCCACACGCTCCAGGTCCGCGCCGAGGCGGACCGGGCCATCCAGGAGGCGGAGATCGCCCGCGTCCGAACCGACGAGCTGGGGGCGGCCAACGACGAGCTGGAGGCGGCCCTCGACGAGCTGCGGCAGACGCAGCGCCGCATGGTGCAGGCCGAAAAGCTGGCCTCGCTCGGGCGCCTCTCGGCGGGCCTCGCGCACGAGATCCAGAACCCGCTCAACTTCGTCTCCAACTTTGCCGACCTCAACGTCGATCTCGCGACCGACCTCGCAGCTGAGGTCCAGTCCGCTAGCCCGCCGCCGCCCGGCGAGCTGGCAGAGGACCTGCATACGATCGCCTCGAATGCTCAGCGCGTGCGCGACCACGCCCGCCGCGCCGATGGCATCGTCCGAAGTCTGCTGGGCCACGTTCGGGACGTGGGGGGGCAGCGCCAGCTCGCTCGTGTCGAAGCTCTCCTCGACGGCGCGGCTGCGCCGCTCCTCGCGCATGCGCCAGACGTCACCGTCGAGCGGAGCTACCACCCGGACCTCGACGAGCTGGAGGTCGTGCCAGGCTCGCTCCAGCGCGCGTTTGTCAACCTGGTCCAGAACGCGATCCAGGCGCTCCGCCGACGTGCCGAGACCGAGGGCGAGGGCTACACGCCTACGCTCACGCTCTCCGCGGAGGCGTACCCGGGGGGCGTCGAGATCCGCGTGGTTGACAACGGACCCGGCATCCCGGCGCAGCAGTGTGGCCTCGTGTTCGAGCCGTTCTTCACCACCAAGCCGCCCGGCGAGGGCACCGGGCTGGGGCTCTCGCTGGCGTACGACATCGTGACCGAGGGGCACGGCGGCACACTCGCCGTCTACAGTCGCGAGGG
The DNA here is from genome assembly GCA_032356305.1 of Prasiola linearis. Classification (NCBI taxonomy): domain Eukaryota; kingdom Viridiplantae; phylum Chlorophyta; class Trebouxiophyceae; order Prasiolales; family Prasiolaceae; genus Prasiola; species Prasiola linearis. The sequence goes on along the minus strand of JAULKR010035221.1, from coordinate 9,629 downwards.
CGAAGGGGCTACGTTTACGGTGTCGCTGCCAAACGGGTAACTGCCAGCTCGTCGCCTGAGAGGTGGGAGCTCCGCGCGGTGAGTCGCTAGATGGACTGGGGGCCCATCGCCGCCTGCTGAATGTTGATCTCCATCCTCTCCTTCGGGTCCAGATCCTGATGACCGTTCTGCTTGCCCAGGTCCGGATCCACATTATCCAGGTTGCCCGACTTCCGCTCGGGGTCGTAGTCAGTCTCGCCCTGGTCACGGTGCAGGCCTCCGATCTCGCGTAGCTGCTCGCGCGACTCCTCGCGCGCCTCCAGACGATCGATCGTCTCGGCGACCTCGGGTTTCTGATCGAGAATGTCCGAGTAGACCGACAGCGCGTTCGTGTCGATCTCTGCGCCCCGCTTCGTCTCGCCAAGCACGCCCGCGTCCCCGTTTCCGAGCGCCTCGCGTTGCTCGTCGTTTAGGCCGCGAAGGACTCTCATCGCCTCGCCTGGATCCTCGTACCCCTCGTGGAGCATCGGGTTGATCCGGCTGTCCTGCCACTCTTTGAACGCCACGGCGCCTGAGCTGTCCGGGATCACCCTGTTGGCGCGCTCCTCAACCCCAGCCCGCATCTCGCCGGCCAGCCCAGGTCGGTCGCCAGCTGGGATCATGCCACCGATACGCTGCCCGTCGACCTCAAGCGTGCCTTCGAGGATGCCCTGCTCCGTCGCCTTCACGCCGTTCTCCCGGAGGGAGCGGTCGATGGCGTCCTGAACGTCCTGAGGGCCCAGATCCGTCGCAGGGTCCGACCGCACCGAGCCGTCGGCGTCGATCCCGCTCACGTCCTCGGGAAGACCCGGGGTCTCGGCGGTGGGCGATGTGACCGCGTCGGACACCCCAGTTGCGGCGACGCGATCGGAGGTCAGCGTTTCAGGAACGGAGCCGGAGATGGACGAAGCCATGGGGGGGAGCGTCTAGGCCGTACGGTGGATGGGCGAAAAGTCCCCAGCAGCCGGCTCGATCAGTCGGAGCGGCATCGGAGCGGGAGCGTGGGTGGCGGCACTCCACCACTGAAGCCAGCGCTCCAAAAGGGCGGAGGTTCGTGCGTCCTCTTCCTGAGCGACGAGCGGAGACGCCTCGTCCCGCGCCGTCGCCAGCTCGGACCGCCATGCGGTCTCCGGTACGGCGTCGCCATCGAGGATGAACAGCGGCGCCAGCTCGCGGAGGTCGTGGGCTCCGGCAGGAGCGTAGTGGCGCACCCGGCGCATCGACGTCTCCCGGTCGAGGTAGTAGTCCCAGGTCTCGGTCCGCGTCCGGTCCGGCGCAACGTGGACGGTCGAGAGGTAGTTCTCGCCACACGCCGTGCACAGGTGGAAGTGGGTGAGAAGGAGTCCAGCCGAAGGCGGCGCGTCGTTCGAGACGGATCTCTTGAGGAAGGCGCGGGCCTGGCAATGAGGACACGGGAATGCGGGCAGTTCCGGGGTCATCGGTGGTGGGGAAGGAGTGAACTCAGCCGGTTATCCCGGCGGCCGGTCGTCCCGGCGGGTGGCTTAATGGTAGTGCCGTGAAGGGGTTGTCAAGCGGTGGATAGACTGGAAATCCCAATCCTCAGGTATTCCTAAGGATCGGAGAATCCCCGCTAGAAGGGAATCGGAGCCGATTCCTTAGAAAAGCGGCCATAACCGTTAGCCCGAGAGCGAATCCGGCGAGGTGCGCCGCGTGCGCGGTCGTTGAGCTGGCAGGCGCGGAGACCCACATCCCGACCTCCACGGCGAGCCACAGGCCGATCGCAATCCAGGCACGGACGGGGAGCGTTAGGAACAAGGCCGCGACCAGAATTCGGGACCGAGGGAACGCTGCCGCGAACGCGCCGGCTACGACGGCGACGCCCCCCGAGGCCCCTACAATCGGAGAGGTCGAGGAAGGGGTCGAGAGCGCCTGGGCGAGAAGGGCAAGGCCCCCGAGGCCAAAGAACAGAAGGCCGAACCACCGCGCCCCGACCTTGCGCTCGACGGCCGACCCGAACACCAGGAGCGCGACGAGATTGAAGACCAGGTGGGGCCACGAAGCGTGTGAGACGATCGACGTCAGGGGAGAGACGATCCAGTGCGTCAGCTCGGAGGACCCGAAGTAGCGAGCTGGCGTCAGTCCGTGCGTCTCTGCCCAGGCACTCGCCAGCCCGAAGTCCTGAGGGCCCGCAAACACGGCTGCGCAAACGACGGCGATGCCTGCCGTGACCGGCGCTAGCGTGCGCGCTGGTCGAGGACCGGCGTCGAACTGTCCGATGGGCAGGAGCAGCGGCATCGGGTCAGGTCGCGGGGTTGGACGGCGAGGTCAAGCGCTCGTTGCGCTCGCGGACGACCGACGCCAGTGCCCATCCGGCCACGCACAGGCCGCCGCCCCAGCCGGCGGGGATCGAGACCAGTCCCACAAGCGCAAGCGCGAACAGTGCGAACCCGCCGCCGACGGCGCCCAGCGCTGTCAGGCTGGCGAGGACGGTGAGGACGAACGACGTGGACCGCTCGGACGCGTGGGAGGCATCAGAAAGAGAGACAGAGGTAGGCATGGGTCAGACCTCGCGGGAGAGGGAGAGAAACCGGAATCGAAGAGGATCGAGCACGTAGGGCCGGTTGGGTTGGACCGGCGTCTCACCGATCGCCCACGTTGGATGCCTCCGCCCGACCATCGAGACCTCGCTGTAAAAGTGGCGCACGCGCACCTCGAACGGCCGGCGTGACCACGGGGCATGCCGCACGTAGGCCGCGATGAGGAGCGCGCGTCGCCAGCCCGGAGCTTGGCTTTCGGGCTGAAGGCTGAGGTAGAACCCACGCCTCGGGGCGCCGTGGTTGAAGGCGCTGAACTGCTTGTTGTCGAGCACAACGCCCTCGTAGCTCCGCTTGCCGCGGTATCCGGTCGCGACGCGGTTGCGCACCACCCAGGCGACCAGCTCCTGCTCGTGGGGGCGGTCGGACTCGGAGTAGATGCACCGCGCCAGCCAGAGCGTCTCGGCGTCGATCGGGAGCGTTTCGCCGGGACGCGGCGCGAGCATCCGGATCTCACCAGGCACATTCGGCGCGCGGCGCTGAGCCTGACGCGTCGGGCGATGCACCACGTCCGTCACCACCAGGCTGTCGGCGAGGGGCGCCCACGGCTGCACCGGCGCGAACAGCGCCAGCTCGTCGACGGGACCCTCCACTGGCATTCGCCAGCTCCCGGACATCAGCGCGAGCGAGAGCAGCACCGAGTGCGTGAACCACAGCGCCGCCCGCACATCCGCCCGCGCTGGGGGCCGAGGCAGAGAGCAGGAGAGGCGCGAGGTCGCCATGAATCATCATGTGCTTGTGTGGTAACTATACATAATTATTAGACGCGAGTCAATCCTCGCTGATCGACAGGTTCGCGTTCTCTATCCCCCTCCAGATCGACGAGCTGGCACCGCGCCCCTCGCGCACACTGCCCCATGCCTGCCAGCTCGACGCGACCTGACTCTCCCTTCCCACCTCCGCCCGGTGGGTGCGCTTACGCCCCCTCCGAGAGGCGTTCAGCCTTGGCTTTCACTTCGGGGAGCCGCTTCGAGACGCCTTTCCAAGCGCGGTCGTAGGTCTCCCGGAACGTCTCGACGTAGAGCTTCCGCTGGACGTCTGTCAGCTCCGGTCCAGCGGTCGGCGCCTTCCTGAGGCTCTCGGCGAATGCCTGCGCGCGCATCTCGACGGGCTTGGGGTACTGCTTGTCGACCGGAAGATCCTCGGTCGAGGGCAGGGCGTCGCGGCCCCGCGCGCGGACGAGCAGGGCACAGAGTCGAGACGTCGCCTCTGCCGGGTCGTGCTTGACCAGCGACATCGTCTTGCGCTTGCGCCGCGACCGCCCGTCAGCTTCCTCAACCCACGAGGCCTGCAGGTAGGGCGAGTGGTGGCCGTTTCCAACGTCGATGATGAGAACGCGGAGGCCGGGCACGCCGAACTGGCTTCGCGTGGCGCGGCTTCGATCGGCCGCTGTTTTGGGATCGGTGCGCGTCAGCTCGCGGTCGCGAGCGGTGCGCCAGTACTGGGCGGCCTTGAGCGCGCCGTCGGAGCCGCCGAAGTGGTTGTCGTTGAAAAACTGACTGTAAGGTGTGTCTTGGCGCCGCATCCGGACCTGCCACCCGTACGTCTGTCGCCGAACGCGGACGGTCCGGGTCTCTCCCTTGGCGTTCTCCTTTTCTTCCTCGCGCGGGTCGATCTCGATCCGAATCACGTTTCGCGTGTCGTCCGAATCGACGGGCCGCGGAGTCGCCCAATCGAGCGCGGCCGCGTAAGCGCTTTCCGTCGTGCCGTACGTGGTATCCGGGAAGTACGCGAAGGCATCCTCGTCGAATCGCACCTTAAAGCCCTCGCGGACCGGTGCGTCGTCATCTGGGTAGATGGGGAGGACCTCCAGCATCTCTGGGGGATCAGCTACAGCGGAGGGCATGGCAGTCGGGGGGACTTAGGTGATCGCACGAAACGCACGAAGCGTGATGCGGTCGTACTCGGACAGAGGACGAGCCGGATCTGACATCAGTGAGGGGAGGTCCGGGTGGAGGGCGACCCAGGCGGCCACCAACTGGGCCGAGATCATCCGAATCGTCGCGCCGCAGACGACCGTCAGACCCACGAGTGCCATCCATTCCCCGGGCGAGAGGGCGAGCCCGGCCGCGAGAGCCGTCGCGATCCCCGTCCAGGCCGCCGTGGACCACGCCCGCGCATGGGATAGCGCGAACGCACGGATGGCGTACGGGAGGGGGGGAGACACGATCGGGAAGGTAGTGCGGGCTCTCACAAGAGCCCATGAAGGCCACCGGGAGGCGTTAGTACTGCGCCGTTGGCTGCGGAGGCGGCACCAAGGCACCATCGCTCTGCGACGGGCGTGTAGCCGGGGCCCGCGTCGCCTCGGTAACGTCAGCGGTCTGGGAATCTTGCGCCTGAAGCTGATCGATGGCGCCGGGGAAACGCCGCTCGACGGACAGGAGAAACCCTGTGCCGGTCGTCACCAGCTCGACGAGCGCAGGCGTAATCGCGCGACGCTCTTCGTCGGTTCGGGCGTGGGCGTGCAGGATCTCGTGGACTGCCTGGTAGAGACCGTCCGAGTCGGAGGTCGAGCGCTCGGCAACAGGAGGAGCGTTCGAGGGCGTAGTGGGGGCGTCCAGGTCGGGGGTCGAGCTGGCGGGGGACGGCACCGGGTCCTCGCGAGGCGTCGGGAGGTCCGGAATCATCTGGTCGAGCGTCTCGGCGACACCGCGGTCGACGACCTCGGCGACATCGCGCCCGGCGACGGTCTGGACCAGCCGCAGGAGCGCGTCAACGATCCCGATCGCCGCCTGGAAGACCGCGCCGACGAGCCGCATCAGGGCGTCACGTGCCTGCCCAAGCATGGTGACGGTCGCCTGCGGGATCTCGTCGTCGGTCGGCAACGGCAGGGTGTCCTCATCCTTGTCAGACGAGCGAGGGCCCTTGAGCACGGTCAGGGGCTGAGGCGTGCGAGGCTGGTCGGTCTCGCTCGATAGAAGGGCGGCGAAGGACATAGCGCTGGGAAGTGAGTGGAGAGAGCGACCCGTCTCGGTCGTTGGGAGTGTCAGGTTGACTGGACCGAGACGGCGCATTCGCGTTGAGGATGGTCCAGAGGGACACGCAGAGCCGCTCCGTGTCTCGGCCCGCTGGCACCAATCGAATCGGGCGGAGCAGATCGGATGGGGGAGGATAGATTGAATTTGCATTTGTGTCAAGACATGTTATACACTAAGCCTAGTGCCCTTCTTGCCATGCGCATACCCATGCCCGCGCCTCCCGCTCCACCCCGTCGCCCGTCCGCCGCTCCAGCTCGTTCTCCTGCGCGAAGCCCACACCGTGCCCGGCCCCCAAGGCCGACGTCGACTAGCGGGACGCCGGCGTGGGAAGACCGCATGCTCAATGGCATCGACCGATTTCTCGGAACCGCGATGGGCTCGCCCGCGGCTCGGCGCGGAGGCGAGTCGTCCGGTGCCAGGAAGGGGAACGGCGCGAAGACGGATCCCAACTCGGCGCGCAAGACGCTCGCGACGTGGAAGAAGGCCACAGCGGTCGAGGGCACGGTGGTGCTCGCCGTGCTGGCGTTCCTGATGCTGGCGGGGCCGTCTTCTGAGGCGGGGCCGTCGGTCGCGGAGCCGGACGTGGTCGCCGCGGTCGCCGCGGGTGCTGACGCCGACGGGGCGGTCGTGCTGACGAGCGGGGCGCGCATCCACCTGCTCGGCGTCGAGATGCCGACCGCCGACGACCCGCCGGCCGTGCGCGAGGCCGCCGCGCGCGGGCTCGATCGCCTGATGCAGGGCCGCCACGTCGAGATCGAGTTCGACCCCGTTCTGCCGAGCAAGGCGCAACGGGCGCAGCGCGTCCGCGTGGCCTACGTCTGGGTGCTCGGCGTGGACGGCACGCGGAAGGGCATGGCGAACGCGATGATGCTCTCGAACGGTCTCGCCCGCCCCGTGACGGCGATGGGATACGAGCACCGCGCCGGATTCGTGGAGGCGGCGACGCTGGCTCAGAACCGCCGCGTCGGAGTCTGGCAGGCCGCGCAGGCGAGTGGGCGGCCGTACTGATGCCAGCTTATCCACATTGCAGCGAGGTTGTCGAGCAGGCTCGGACGATTCGTCGGGCTGGCGGCGCGTGAAATCGCTGTGTGAGGAACGAGCTGGCGGTCTAGGGCTGGCGCGGGAGCGTGCCGGGTGGCAGCTTGGGGCTTCCACCTATCTCGCTCTCCATGCCTCTCCGCGTCGTCCAGTTTGGCCTCGGCCCCATCGGCCAGGCCTCCGCCCGCCTCGTCCTCGACCGCCCCGACCTCCAGCTCGTCGGCGCGCTGGACCTTGACCCCGACCGCGTTGGGAAAGATGTCGGTGACGTTCTCGGCACCGACACGGTCGGCGCGGTCGTCCGGGACGACGCCGAGGCGGCGCTCGCCGAGTGGCGACCGGACGTGGTGCTCCACACCACGCTCTCGTTTCTCGACAGGATCGAAGGGCAGCTGATGACCTGCATCGAGTCGGGTGCGCACGTCGTGTCGTCGTCGGAGGAGCTCTTCTGGCCATTCAAACGCGACGTGGGCTTCTCCGAGCGCGTCGACGCGGCGGCGAAGCGAGCGGGCGTGTCGGTCGTCGGGACGGGTGTGAATCCCGGCTTCGTCATGGATCTGTTTCCGGTCGTGCTCTCGGGCGTGTGCGCGCGCGTGGACCGTGTGGACGTGTCGCGGTCGGTCGACGCGGGGCGCCGGCGCGGGCCGCTCCAGAAGAAGGTAGGCGCCGGGCTCAGCGAGGCAGAGTTTCGCGCGAAGGAGGCCGCCGGAGGCTTCGGGCACATCGGGATGGTCGAGAGTGCGCTCGCACTCGCGGCCGGTCTGGGTTGGGACGGCGCTGAGGTGACAGAAACGTTCGGCCCGCACATGGCCGATGCCGGGCACGAGACGCCGCACGCGAGCGTCGCGGCGGGCGACGTGGCGGGCATCCACCAGACGGCGACCGTCCGCGTCGACGGGGAGGAGCGGGCGACGCTCACGCTTACGATGGCCGTCGGAGCGCCGGACGAGGACCGCGTCGTGATCCAGGGCGACCCGGACCTCACGGTCGTCGTCGAGGGCGGCACGTTCGGCGACACCGCGACGATCGCAGCGGTGGTCAACAGCGCCGCGAAAGTGGCGGCGGCGCGCCCGGGCCTGCTGACCGTGCTCGACCTTCCGGCGGCGGCCGTGTCCCCCCTCGGCTAAGCCGTGGGCGAGCTCGGTGGCGTCGCGCGTGCAGCAGATCTGGAGTCGGGTCCGTAAAGGGATCTACTCACTTCCCTGGCTTTCCTAAATGCGTGTCTCTCTTTCCGCCTTCCTCGTCCTCGCCCTGGCTGCCTGCGATTCGACCAGCCCGATCGCCTCTCCGGGCGAGATCCGCATCGAGAACGTCACGTTCCGTGTCAGCTCGACGGAGGTCCGAAGCGGCGACACCGTGGAGTTGACGCTTGTGAACGAGAGCGACGAAACGATCGAGACGGGCGTCTTCGGCTGCGACATCGTCGAGCGTCTCGACGACGGGGTCTGGGTGCAGCGCGAGGACGACAACGACCGGTTCTGCATCCTGCCACTCCTTTATGTCGAGCCTGGCAAGAGCTACGACGGCGCGTTCGTGCTCGACGTCGCGCCGGGGACGGTCCGCCTCGTGCATCGGTTCAACTTCCAGGGTGGTAGCGGATACGAACTCGCGTCCGCACCCATCCAAGTCAACGGATGACGCCAGCTCGTTGCCTTCTTGCCGTCGCCGCCCTCGGGCTGGCGGCGTGCGACGCCTCCGAGCCCGTCGAGGTGGTTCCTCCCGACGACGGCCTCGCGCTCCGCGTCGACCGCACCGCGTACGCACCTGAAGCCTCCGTCGAGCTCACGCTTGCGAACGAGACCGACCGCGCCGTCGAGCTGGCGATGCCGCTCGCGCTGGGGTGCTCGGTCGATCTGGAGCGCCTGTCCGGCGACGCGTGGGCGTGGGTACCGCTCAACCCGACGCCGATGTGCGTCGCCAGCCCGGTCCGTCTCGCGGGCGGTGCCACGCTCGCGGAGACCGTCCGGCTTCACGCCGAGGCGCCGGGCACGTACCGGTACAGCTACGTCGTGTCCGATGGACCGGAGGTCGACGAGTCCCAGATCCGGATCGACGTCGAGGAACGCGTAGAGAACCGGCCGCCTGTGGCCGTCGTCGACGAAGTCGCCCTGGCCGTGGGCGAGAGCCGGCTCGTCCGTGTTCTCGACAACGACGGAGACCCTGACGGCGACATCGTGGGGATCGTCGATTGGTTCGGTGTCGACGGCGTTGACATCACCGAGGTCCCCGGGATCGGGTTCACCGTCTCACTCGACGCTTCAGCACAGCCGCGATCGGCGTTCCGCTACTGGATCTCCGACGGCGTCGCTGATCGCGTCCGTGGCACGGTCAACGTGTCACGGGTGGAACGTGAGCCGGTTGACTATCCGCCTGTCGCAGTTGCTGACACGGTCGATGTGCGCCCGGGCCAGACGACCACGGTCCAGGTGCCGCGGAACGACTATGCCCCGGAAGGGAAGGTCGTGAGCGTCGTCGGACCGCCTCCCGAACTCCAGGAGGGTCTGCTTCGTATTTCGCCCGATCGACAGACCATGTTGTTGACCGTCAACCCGGAGCAGCAGTTCGGCTTCACGTTCACGTACAGCGTCGAGGACCCGGCCGGCAACCAACAGGGCGCTGTCGTCAGTGTGCGAATCGTCGACGGCAACCAAGCAAACCGTGCACCGGTCGCCACTCCGGACATCGCTCGGACCCCGTCGGGCATGCCGGTCAACATTCCAGTTCGTCAGAACGACTTCGACCCCGATGGGGACCTGATCAACGTCGCATCGATTGCGGAGCAGCCTGCGAACGGGCAGATCGAAGTGCTGAGCGATCAGTCGATCACGTACACACCGAACCCGGGATTCAGTGGCACCGACAGCTTCGTCTACACGTTGGTGGACGCATACCAGGCGCCTGCGGATTCGATGCTGCCCGAGGACCAGCGCGGTCCCAGCCGTTCCCTCGGTCAGGTGTTCATCGGTGTGATGAAGGCAGAGGCGGCAAATCGACCGCCGATCGCTGTCGATGATCTCGATTTTCCTGAAGTGGAGATCGG
>JAULKR010035110.1:0-12191 GCA_032356305.1 Prasiola linearis | reverse complement strand
GCTTGGTCGCCACCTCGGTGGCCGCGTCCAGCTCGCCCTCCTCGGCCAGGTAGTCATCGAAGGCACCGCCACGGTGCGGGTTGGTCGGCTTGCTCATGCGGTGCGGTAGCTCTTCAGTCGTTGCTCGGCCAGGCGGATCGCCTCGGGTGGGGTGCGCTGGGTCTTCTTCAGGAATCCGTGCAGCAGGATCAGCTCGCCGTTCTCGACGGCGAACAGCACCCGGGCGATCCGGTTGCCGGACAGGGAGGTGCGCACCTCCCACACGTCGCCTCGCAACGCGCGACAGATCGGCATGCCGATCGGCCAGCCAAACTCGGCGGTCTTGATGTCCTGGCCTATTGCCCGTCGATCGGTCACGGGTAGCTCACGCAGCCAGTCGCGCACCAGCTCGTTACCGCTGGCGGCGGCGAAGAAGCGGGCCTGAACGCGCCTGTCGGGGTCTGTCGAGTCCGTACCTTTTTTGGTACTCATCGCCAGAATTGCACCTGAAACCACCGGACCCATCCGGATCCCGAAGATGGGTCGACACACGACGCGTCGTGTCCAATCCGTGCTCGAATGAACACGCTCGTACTCGGCTCCGTACACCCCGAAATGGCCTTGTAGGTGGCTGCCAGGGATTTCCGTGCACGGACGCACACGGTGCTGGACACGGATCGTGCACGCCCGTACTCGCTTCCCAGCAATGCGCGGCACCCGTGCGGGCGTGCACGATCCGTGTTCAGCTGCACACGCGGCCGCACATAATTCCAGACCCCTTGCCCCTGCCAGCCAGCACCGACGGGCCTTGCCTTGAATCCGGCTCCGTGCCCGGCTATACACGGACTGCACACGAACCGGACATGCCCATGCTCTCCGTCGCCGAGGCTGCCGAAGCCGCTGGGGTCTCTCGCACGACCGTGTACGACCGGCTCCGCACGGGGGAACTCTCCAAGACCGCAGACGGGATCGACCCGGCCGAACTGCTGCGCGTGTTCGGTCCGCTCAAGTCCGTCGGCACCGACACGGTCGACATCGATGCCCAGGTGGTCAATCCGGAGCTCGTGATATGGCTACGCGGGCTGATCGATCAGCAGCAGGCCACGATCGACCGTCAACACCAGGAGCTACTCGACGCCCAGACCCAAGCCGCTGACGAACGGCGGGGCCTGCTCGACCGGCTGGACCGGGTGACCGCGCTGCTACCGCCGCCGCCGGCCACACCGGCCACACTGGCACCGCGCGGGTTCTGGTCTCGCCTGTTCGGCTGACGGTCGCGGGGCTGGATTCCTTCAGCTCCGGATCTATGCCGCCGGCAACGTGGCCACAAGTGGCATGTGATCGCTGAAGCGCAACCAGTCCGCGATATCGCCAATCACGATTGACGCACCGTCGCGCAGATCCGACGAGGCGAACACGTAGTCGATGTGGAAGGGACGATCGCGCTTGCGGTAGAAGTAGAAGGTCGGGTCCGACTCGGCACCGGGGGCGATTCCTGTTCCCTCGTGGTACAGGCTCCGCAGCCCGAGTTCATCGAGTTCGCGAACGACACTCGAATGGTCCCAGTCCCGTCGCTTCCTGTCCCAGATGGCACTGCTATTGAAGTCGCCCGCGATCACGCACGGTCCCTGTGCCAGGTCACGCGCGTGCAGGTGGACGAACTTCCAGACCTGACCGATGTAGCCGTATTGCTCCTCGCGCCAGTTCTTCGTCCAGACCGCAACGAGGTCGATTCGCTCGTCGATCCGCACCGGCAGAAAGAGGCGGAGCTGATCCGTCGACCATGGGAGGTCGTCAGGTCCGAACCCTGCGGGGGTGTAGGTGCCGTGCCAGTCGAGTGCGCGTAGCCCGAGACCGGAGCGGGCGAACACGCCGAGCCCCTTGTTCTTCTGCTCGCCCTCGCCGATCCACAGGTAGTTGCCTGCCCACTCACGGTAAGCATCGGTGCTGCGCGCCGGGTCCTCGCACTCCTGAACGACGAGCACGTCCGCACCGAGCGCATCGAGTGGATCGGTCTTCCGGCGAAGCGCGCCGTTGCAGTTCCACGAAACGATACGCATGGTCTTAGAGGGTGTAGGACGCGAGGCCATTCTCGCAGACGCTTTGCCACCACCAGCCCGGAGGGGGTCGTTCAACAACCTAGAGGTTTCGGACGATATTGCACCACCTATTTACAAGTTCTAACCGCGTCCCAGTACGTTTCGCTTCCTTCGTATTAATTGCCGGTGATTTTATCGTTTCACAAATGAGATTTACTGTCAGTGCATTCATCAAGCGCCGATTGGCCTCCGCAGCTGGACAACGTTATTATATAAAAAATTGTTAATATAATATTTGTCATGCAGTGTGCGAATATCAGTTAATTTAATTATTGTAATATGGTCGACATGCATCTAGTTTCTTGGCGGTATTTTAAATAACGTCCTCCATCGCTCGTACGTATTTCGAGAGTCTGCTACTCCACTAATATCGAGATACGGCTCAAAAATACTTTCTGCTCTACTCATGGATTTGGAAAGCTCTATTGTTATGTCGTCGCTTTCTTTTGTTATTTTACTTCTTTCCTCCCCTTTGGGCATCCCTTCCATCTCCCTATGAGAGTTGCTCAACCGTAGTGCATTAGTGTTTATTTCGTCGTGAAGATAGTTGAATATTCTCTCGCCAAAAAGCCAGCGTGCTTCTCTAATGCCATCAAGCCAGGTTAAGTATATATCGCTTTCCACTCGGCCAGATCCTATTACTGATCTCTGAAAATCTTTTAGATCTGAATATACTTTATAGCGCTTTTCAAATAAATCAAACTTCAGGCGGTAGTGCCCTGTGCTCCACTGTCTGTAAGCAATGTATGCGGCAAGAATTGCTATTACGGGAGTGAGCATTGCTGAAAGGACAAAAGCCCAATGAGGATTACCGGTCATTTTTAGTGAATAAATCTATGTTGTCTTCTGGTTTGGAACGGGCGTTCTTCAAGATATAGACTGCCGGCAGCATATATCTTGCGTGGTCATTACAAGGTCAGCGCCATCTCGTCACGCGCCTCCCGTCCCACGACGTCCATGTAGATCGCCGTCGTCTCGAGGCTGGCGTGGCCGAGCATCCGCTGCACGAGGCGCGGGTTGCGGGTCTTCATCGCCAGCCGCACCCCGAAGCCGTGGCGCAGTCCCTTCGGAGACGCCTGCGGGCCGGTGATCCCTGCGGCGTCCATGACGGCCCACACGTGCTTGGTGGCCTGCGTGCGGCCCCAGCGCCACACGGGTAGTCCCTGACCCCCGCCCCGGGCTCGCTGAGCCTTCCTGAGCCCGTGGACGAGATCGAGCGTGTCGAGGTGGCTCTCGGGCACCGGCACCGAGCGGTAGAGCGTCCTGCCGCGCTTCTTGAGCGAGCGGAAGGTGATGACCTGGCTGGACAGGTCGACCCGGTCGGCGGTGAGCTGCAGCGCCTCGGAGATCCGGCAGCCGGTGTAGGCAAGCGTTGCGCACAGGGTGCGGACCTCGCCGCGTTCGAGCTGGGCAGCGGCTGAGAGGAAGCGGTCGTGCTCGGCGTCGTCGAGGTACTTGCGCAGGCCGTCGGAGGTGAACAGTTCGCCTGTCATCGGTTCACTCTACCCGCTCGACCGTGCCCATCAGCCCCTGTCGTCCGACCAGCCGGCGCTCGCCAGCCGGGTCACGGCGCCCGAAAGGTGAACACTTTCACATCAAAGTGTTCACTTAGCGGCCGGTGAACAGGCCTTCACGCGACGGCATGCTCCGAATCGTCGGCCGGCGCGTGCGAGCCCACCAGGCGCCCGATTCGCTCCCGGGTCTCGCCCGTGGCGAGCAGCAGCCGGACGAGCTGGTCGAGCGAGGGGAGCGCGTCATCGCGCTCGACCTTCGCGATACGCGACTGGCTGGACCCGATCCGCTCGGCCAGCTCGGCCTGGGTCAGGTTCAAGGCGGTCCGACGCGCCTTGAGCTCACGACGCAGGACGAGCTTGATGTCCAGCAGCGCGGACTCCTCCGGGGTGAGCTGGAGGAACTCGTCGGCTGTGCCGACGCGGTAGCCGCGCGCTTCGAGCCGTTCTCGCCTGGCCTTGTCCATCAGTCTTCCCGTCGGTCTCGCTGCACACGCTGCAGCCGCTGTCGGCACCGTTTCAGGACGCTGTCCGGCGTCTTCTGCGTGCGCTTCTCGAACACGTCGAGCACGAAGATCGCGTCCTCGGCGATCCAGTAGACGATCCGCCACGAGCGACGTGTCTCGCCGTCATCGATCCGCAGCTCGTGGCACCCCGCACCGATCGCGACGGACATCGGACGCGAGGCCGGCATCGAGAGCGTCTCGCCGGCCTGCAGCAACCGGAGCAGGTAACCGACCGTCTGGCGTGCCTCGGCCGAGAACGGCGGCGAGTGAACCTCGCCCTGTACCCACACGAGCGGTTTGTCGATCGGACTCAAGGGGGCTCCCGCTCGGCATCGACCGCTCGACGTGCCGCTGAACGGCAGACCGGATCGTTTCCATCAATATGTCGATTATGACATGTCGCACACGGCAAGGGATTCTGGCTCGGCACGGTCGCCTGGATCCTCCGCTCCCGATCGCAGGGAGACGCCGGTCACGGTCGCCACGGTCGCCACGGTGGAGACCTGGTCAAGGCGCACGAGCGGGAGTCGGCGCTGCGCGACGAGGCCGGGGCGCTGAGAAGCGAGATCGCCGAGGCGCTGGCGTACAGCGAGACGAGGGTGGTGACCCTGGAGCAGCGGCTGGCGGAGGTCGAGGCGGCGGCCACGGCGGCCACAGCGGCGCTGGAGCGCGAACGGTCCGAGCATGCCGGCGATGCGGTGGCCCACCGCGAGGCGATCGCCGCGGCGGACGCGGCAACGGGGGGGGGGCGGCACTCGAGACGGATCGCGCCGCCGCTCTGGCGCGGCTCGAGGAGCGGCACGCCGGTGTCGTGGTCCGGGCCGACGAGGCGCTCGAATGGGCCGCGCGTCTGGAGCGCACCGTGGCGGCGTTGGCGGCAGTGCGGGCGGACGATCTGGCACGGGGTCACGCGCGCATCGAGCAGCTGGTCGCCGTCCTGGGCGAGGCCGGGGTGGGCGTGCCGGCACCGGCGGCCGACCCTGCCGACTAGGTCCTGGTGACGATGAATTATTTGCCGGGCAAAAAATCGTGAGTGAACGAAGGTGAGTGCAGGATAGGCCCGGTGGGGCCGGTGCGTCATACGACGCGAGGCGGCACCGCGCACTCGACGACTGGCGAGCATGGAGACCGGTCAAGACGATCGGCCAGCGCCGGTCCTCGATCCCGCCGACAACGGCCCGACCGACGCTCTGGCGACGGGCGCGTCCTGATGGCTCGGCCGGTCGTCGGCGGCGTCATCATCCGACGACCGGCCGAGCATCGAGACCGGTTGAGGCGTGCCGTGGCCGCCTCGGCCTGAGAGCCGGCGCACGAGCCGTCCGGCAGGCTCGAGCAGGGATTCCGGTTGGGCAAGGTTCTGGAGCGGCTCACAGAGGCGCACAGGACGCCCCGTGGTGGTGGCCGAGCCACGGTGTCGGTGCCCGCCGAGCGGTCGGGGCAGACCGGCCGGCGTCGGCCGGCGGATCCTCGGCGAGGCGGTGCGCGTGCCGGGCCCGGTTCGGAGCGATTTCTCGGCCGGTGCGGATCTGCCCGCCCGGGCGCCCGGTCCGAAACCTTGTCAGGCGCGCTGCGCGGGGCTCATGGAGCGATTCGGCGCGAAGCGGCGGAAGGAGCAAATGCGCAATATACATTGAGCCCTTCGGCCTCAATGTTGCGCCCCTGCCGGGGGGGCCGTACCCGCGCTTCGGTCCGGTGTCGAAACCTTGC
This sequence comes from Prasiola linearis, assembly GCA_032356305.1. Classification (NCBI taxonomy): domain Eukaryota; kingdom Viridiplantae; phylum Chlorophyta; class Trebouxiophyceae; order Prasiolales; family Prasiolaceae; genus Prasiola; species Prasiola linearis. The sequence continues at coordinate 6,389 of JAULKR010035110.1, read as the reverse complement.
CCCGATCGCGAACGTGGCGCCGCCACGCCGGCCCCGGCACTCGCCGATCCGGAGCGACTCCGCGCGTCTACCGTCCGGCACGATCCGGCCGCGGCGAGGCCGGTCAACGCGCACCGGCTGGAGCCTTCGGAGGCGCTCGCCGAACGGCCGGAACCTGGCCGACCGGTGGACGGTTTTCCGGTGCACCGAGAGGTCAGTGCCGATGCCGAAATTTTGTCCCGACCGCGAACGCGGCGCCGGCACGCCGGCCTCGGCGATGGCCGACTCGGAGCAGCCGCGCGCGCTCGCCGCCCGGCATGATCCGGCCACGACGAGGCCGGTCAGCGCGCACCGGTTGGAGCCCTCGGAGGTGCTCGCCGAGTCGCCAGAACTTGGCCGGCCGGTGGAAGGTTTCCCGGTGCGCCAGGCGATCGGTGCCGGTTGTCGACACCGTGCTCGACGTGGTTGTCGCCTACCCGCTAACGGGCGTAGAGGTGTTTCACGATCGCCATGCCTTCCTCCGAGGTGAGGGTGCCGCGATCGATGAGCACCATCAGCTTCGTGACCAGCGGATCCGGCTCGATGCCGTCACCGTTGGACTCCGCGATCGCCGTGGCCGTGACGACCGAGTCCGGCAGTCGCTTCGACAGGTCGATCGCGTCGAGCTCCTCCGTCAGCGACGCGAGCAGCGCGGCAGGATCGGTTCGATCGACAGCACGAGACAAGGCAGGGGAGGTGGTGTTCATGATGTTTTTCTCTCCTCGATGCTCGGCACTGCGCCCGGGGAATCTGTCCGCTCAACGATAACGCCTCGCGAGTGCGCCGATCGATCTCGGGAGCCACGTGACCGGGAGCAGCGCTTGAAGTGCAGTCGATCGCGCGATGACGATCTCGGGCTCGAACGGTCGGGATGAGACTGCCCGGACGCGGCTGGGCGCGCTTGGTGGCAGATGGTCGAGAACAGGTCGCGTGAGCAAGGTAGGCTCACCGGGTCAGGGCGAAGGCGTGAAGCGGTCGTCAGCCCTGAAATACGCACCCGTCCCCCCTCATAGCTTGGCGGCACGAGGGGGACGGGGCGCCCGATCTAAGACGGAGGCCCATCCCGTGAAAGAACAGAACCTCGTGCCGTGAGTGTGGCCGAAACCGATCCGGCGTGCAGCCCCTTCCCGACACTTGCGTCGAACCTACCGGTGTTCCGTGACCGGCTGCCCGTTCGGCCGTACTGCACGGACGAGCTGCGAGCCGGGCTGCAGATCCGTGGCGCAGCTCAGGCGGCCCTACGGCGGTACGTGCAACCGAACGGGCCGACGCACTGCTACTGGCTGGCCTTCGATGTCGACCGACCGGCCGCGGCGCTGGACTGGGACGACCGGCACGCCCCGCCGCCGAACATCGTGGTGGAGAACACCGGCAACGGGCACGCGCACCTGCTGTACGGGCTGGTGGTGGCGGTCCGCACGGCTCCGGACGGACGGGTGGCTCCACTGCGCTACGCGGCGGCCGTGGAAGGTTCCCTGATGCGTCTGCTGGGCGCTGACGCGGGTTTCGCGGGTCTGGTGGTCCAGAACCCGTGTCACGCAGCCTGGAACGTCTCAGAGCCGCACAGGGCGCTCTACGACCTGCCGTGGCTGGCCGACTGGCTGGACCTGAAGGCCGAGGACGCACGCGGGGACCTGCCGGCGGTGGGTCTGGGGCGCAACGTGGCGCTGTTCGAAGCGTTGCGGCGCTGGTCGTACCGGGCGATCCGGCAGGGCTGGCCGGACTTCGACCGGTGGCTGCTGGCGGTGGAGACCCGGGCGCAGGGGCTGAACACGGCGGCGCAACCCTTGCCGGTGAACGAGGTCCGCCACATCGCCCGCAGCGTGGCGAAGTGGACGCACAAGCGGATGACGGCGTCCGGATTCAGCCAGGTACAAGCCGCACGCGGGAAGCGAAAGGGGGCCAGTCGGCGGGAGGAGCTGCTACCGACCGTTCACGATATGGCTGCCCGAGGCATGTCGGCGGCCGAGATCGGTCGAACGTTGGAGGTGAGCGAAAGGACGGTGCGGGACTGGGTCCGACGACCGCGTTGAGAGGCTGGCCGGGACGGCTCGTGGCAAGAATCGGCGGAAGCCATATCAGATAATAGCGCCCTCGGAGGCGGTCAGTTCCAAGCGCGCCCCTGCCGTTCTTGGGTAGTCAGGCCCCCGGCAGGGCACGTTTGACCGCATGCCAAGCGGTGGAGATCCAGGCGTAGGGGCTGAACACGGCGGCGCACGAGGTGCGCCACATCGCCCGCAGCGTGGCGATGTGGACGCACAAGCGGATGACGGCGTCGAGGTTCAGCCAGGTACAAGCCGCACGCGGGAAGCGGAAGGGAGGCAGCCGGCGGGACGAGCTGCTGCCGAAAGCTCTCCAGATGACGGCTGGAGGAGCAACACAGCGGGAGATTGCGAAGCGCCTTGGGGTAGCTCAGCGGACGGTCGCGAACTGGCTACGGCGGAACTAATAGGGACGGTTATTGCAGTCTTGAGCAAAAGCCATATCAGATAGTAGCGCCTTCAGAGGCGATCAGTTCTGAATGGACTCCTGCCGTCCCTGGGCAGTCAGGCCCCCGGCAGGGCACGTTCTGTGAGCAACGCTTGACTGTATGCCAAGCGGTGCCTTCGTCGTTCGTCGCGATGACTGAGCCCGGTCGAGCGTCTCGTGCCGGTTTTCTGTCAGGCGACATCAGGCGACATTAACGTCACTTATCCGTAGCCGTCGTCGTTCGCGTTTCGTCTCGCTGACTGTTCCGCAGCCATTGCGTGGCTCCACTTGCTCCACGGTGCTCCATTGTCTCGTTGTGGCCGACGCTCCAAGGTGCTCCACATGCCTGGGACGTCCCAGGCACGCAGCCACTTGCACCTGTCCGACAGTGTCCTACGCTCCACGAAGCGCTCCGTCCTGCCAGTCGAGGGCCGCGCGATTCCGAGCACAGGAGGCCACCGTTCATGTCCGACGTCGCCGAACCACCCGTCCAGGCCATCATTTCGATTTCGGAGGGCGCGAGGTTCGCTGGTGTGGCCCGCAGCACCGTGAACCGCAAGATCAAGGCGGGCGAGCTGTCCCGAGCCCAGGGCGGTGGGGTGCAGATCGCCGAGCTGGAGCGCGTGTTTGGGAAGCTGCGAGACCCGTCCGAGCTGGAGCACGAGGAAGTGGAGCAAGGTGGAGCGTTGGGACACTCCGCTCCGTCCGATGCGCCGTCCAGCGTGACCGGTGTACCCCGATGGCTGGTCGATCAACTGGAGCGGCTCCAGGACCAGAACGACGCGCTGCTGGAGCGATTGGCCGAGAAGGACAGGGTGCTCCAGGAAGCGGAGGAGCGCGCGGAGCGACGCGAACAGGTGTGGCGCACTCAGCTCGACAAGGTGACCATGCTCCTACCACCACCGCCGGCTATGCCGGGACCGCCACGAGGTTTCTGGTCAAGGGTGTTCGGCTGAGATGGCCGCGCGACCGGGTACCCGAAATCCAGGGTCTTGCGAAACGTGGTGAGCGCTCACCAAGTCAGCGCCATCTCGTCCCGCGCCTCCCGTCCCACGACGTCCATGTAGATCGCCGTGGTCTCGAGACTGGCGTGACCGAGCATCCGCTGCACGAGACGCGGATTGCGGGTCTTCATGGCCAGCCGCACCCCGAACCCGTGGCGCAGTCCCTTGGGACTCGCCTGTGGGCCAGTGATCCCTGCGGCGTCCATGACGGCCCACACGTGCTTGGTGGCCTGCGTACGGCCCCAGCGCCACACGGGCAGACCCTGGCCCCCGCCCCTGGCTCGCTGGGCCTTTCTGAGCCCGTGGACGAGATCGAGGGTGTCGAGATGGCTCTCGGGCACCGGCACCGAGCGGTAGAGCGTCCTGCCGCGCTTCTTGAGCGATCGGAAGGTGATGACCTGGCTGGACAGGTCGACCCGGTCGGCGGTCAGCTGCAGTGCCTCGGAGATCCGGCAGCCGGTGTAGGCGAGGGTGGTGCACAGGGTGCGCACCTCGCCGCGTTCGAGCTGAGAGGCAGCGGCGAGGAATCGGTCGTGCTCGACGTCGTCGAGGTACTTGCGCTGGCCTTCGAGAGTGAACAGTTCGCGTGTCATCCGTTCACTCTACCCGCCCCACCGTGCCCGTCGGCCCTTGGCTGTCCGGCCCGCCGGCGCTCGCCGGCGGCGTCACGGCGCCCGAAAGGTGAACACTTTACTAAAAAAGCGTTCACTCGATTGCCTGCAGATTGATGAATGGCGAGGCCGTTTCGTCCGTACTCTCGAACCGATGCAGGTTCACCAGGCATCAGCGTGTGTCCTCGACCTTCGCAACATCCCGTCACCGGCCGGGCGCTGTGAACGGTCTGACCATTGCGCAGCCAACTGACAAAAAGTCTTGACTTTTTGTCAGTTGGCTGCCAAAAAGTCGAATTTCTCGGTCGGTACCGACACCATGCTCCCGCGCTATCTCCATGCGGCACTTCTTCGCGACATGGGCCGCAAGATCCTGCTCGTCACCGGTCCGCGCCAGTGCGGCAAGACGACGCTGTCGCGCATGCTGGACGATGACCACCAGTACCTGAGCCACGATCTGGCCGAGCACCGTCTGGTCCTGGCGGACAAGTGCTGGGATCGAGCACGTGCGCTGGTTATCTTCGACGAATTGCACAAGATGGATGGCTGGAAGGCGTGGTTGAAGGGCATCGTCGATGTCGAGGGCATGCCGCCGGCCTTGGTGGTGACCGGTAGCGCCAGGTTGTCCGCTTTTCGGAAGGTCGGGGATTCGCTGGCCGGTCGGCACTTCGAATTCCGTCTGCACCCGCTCGATCTGAAGGAACTCGCGGCGCAGAAGGAGCGTCCCGCGGGCGAGGCGTTCGAACGGCTGATGCGGGTCGGCGGGTTCCCGGAACCCTATCTGGACGGTACCGACCGCTTTCACGTGCGATGGCGGCGCTCGCACGTGGACCTGATCCTGAAGGAGGATCTCGTGACGCTGACGGCCGTGCGTGACATCCAGTCGATCGGGACCCTGATCGAGTTGCTGCGCTCCCGCGTCGGCAGCCCGGTATCGGCCAACTCCCTGGCGAGGGATCTGGGCAAGAGCGCCAACACCGTGCGGCACTGGCTCGGGCTGCTGGAGGATCTGTACGTCGTCTTCAAGATCGTGCCCTGGCATCGGAACGTGGCGCGGGCGTTGTTGAAGGAACCGAAATACTACTTCCACGACAACGCCATGGTGATCGGGGACGACGGCATCCGGCTGGAGAATCTTGTCGCCTGTGCATTGCTGAAGGATGTCGAGCGCGCGATCGATGTCGATGGCGAGGAGATCGCCTTGCACTACGTGCGCGACAAGGATGGGCGCGAGGTGGATTTCGCGCTGGTCCGGGATGGTGCGCCGCGCGTGCTGATCGAAGTGAAATGGAGCGATGCCGAACGCGCCCCGGCGCTGCGCCGGTTCTTCGTGGACGAGGCGCCGAAGCGTCGGCAGGTGGTCGGCGCGCTTCGTCAGGCGCGCTCCTGGCCAGAGGGGGATCGGGTCGAGCCCGCCGTCGAGTTTCTCGCCACGCTCGATGTCGTGTCGCTCTGTAAACCATGACGACAGCACGACCCGCAGGGACCGGCGTCGAGATTCGTGCTCGGTGCGAACGTGTACCCGCCGGTGTATCCGCCGGCTACGCTCCGACGCGCTGCCAGTTCAGGCGAGCGGGTCGTGGTCGGGCAGGAACAGCTCGTCCACCGCCATCTCCCAGCCCGGGACGGCATCACCGGCATCCGCCATGCCACCGCGCCCGAAGCGTCGCGGCTCGTCCGGCCGTTCGGCGAACCAGGCCGTGACGGTGCATTCGCCGTGCAACAGGTCGACGTCCCACACGCAGCGCGTGCCGGCAGCGAAATAGTCGAGGCGCTTGGCGACGATCGCCCGCTCAGCCACCGGCCCGTAGTCGCCTTCGCTGCGCACCTCGGCGGCGAACACCGGCGCGCCGTCGAAGAAGCGCATGCCGGCCGACGGACCGGTCCAGAAGGCGGCGTCCGGTGAGAACGAGCGCCGGCGGGGCAGGTTCACCACGAAGCCGACGTTGTCCGGAATCGCATGGCCCCTGCCGGTACGCTTCGCATGGGCGCGAAGGCTGAAGGCGATCTCGGCGCCGGCGTGGCCGGGCATGTGTCCTGTAGGCGGCATGTGCACGATCGCTCCGTCGATCAGCTCGGCCTTGCCGTCGATCCGGTAGAGATCGTCGATCGTCGCCGTGCGGGGTGCCGTGGCGGGTGCCATGCGATGCTCCTGTCGGTCGACGTGGCTGCGGTGTGTTCCAGCATAGCGCTCGATGCCCTCGCGATGCGTGGCAGGTGCCCGACGACTGGCCATCCTTCCAGCGTCACGTCACCGTTCGAGCGCGACGATCGTCCTGCACGTGCC
>JAULKR010034999.1:0-12195 GCA_032356305.1 Prasiola linearis | reverse complement strand
TTTATGCCTGAAAATACCTACCTCTACAAACATTTGACAGGTCGAGAATTCTTGCATTTTAATGGAAGCTTTTTTGGATTTTCGTGAGAGGAATTGAATACAAAAATAGATGTTTTACTCAAACGTGTATGACTCACAGAAGCTTGAGATAAGTATTTAAAAACCTACTCAAAGTGAATGCTCCAGCGAGTGGGGCTCGCTCAATCAATTATTAATGATCCAGAGCTTTTATTTTTGGATGAACCAATGAGCGGACTTGATCCAATCGGTCGAAAAATGGTAAAAGACTTACTTGTCTCACTAAAAAGTTCAGGAACGACTATATTTTTTAACACACATATTCTCGCTGATGTTGAGAGTATTTGTGATCGAATTAGTATTATTCATCAAGGAGACATTATCGTTGAGGGTCAAGCTGTCAGAGATTTAAAATGAAAACTTGAGGACTTTTTCATCGAACAAGTCGAATCTCACTCATAATCTTGTAGCCTCATTTCTCCCCCAAGGGAGAAAATTGTATGAGGGCTAGAATTACGATTTCAAATACCCAAGTCTTTTAATCGCGGTTTTAAGGGAATTACTAACGGCATCTCATTCTCTAGATATTATATTATTGATTTCAATGAGCATCACGTACATATCAAAAGGAATTCTCTCGATATCTTCGATACGAATATGTTTCATCGCTCAAAAAATAGAACTCATATCTTCTTTTACAAAACTTGGTTTTCACGTAATTTTTATATCTAATCTTGAAAAATTATAATCTTCTAAATATTCTCTGATAAAAGTATTACTTCACCCTCATCATCAGAGATACATTATTTTTGGACATACGAGCTTTCACAGTATTTCTGTGAGTGTCATTCAAAAGCTTTCTCCCCATACAGACAAAAAATCTTTTTTTTCTTCAGCATAATGACTTGAACTTAGTTGATCGATTATTTCTGATTTTGTTTGTTTTGTTTTTCGTGCAATTTTATTAATAAGATCTTGTATTCAAATTGGGATTTTAGAAATTCCTATAATATCTTGGTCTTTAATGACAGAAAGTGTCGTTTGTGTTGCTCAAATATTTATAATAACAATATTTTTTTGCTGAAATATTTTCGTGATACAATATTCTGTTGGTAAAATACGAAATATTTTTTTGTGTATTACTTTTCAAACCTGAAGTAAAAGCCGATGTTTTGACTCGGGAACAAAAGCATTTAAAAGAGAGATTTTCATGTTTTCTCCATTTCGCCCAATGATTTTATCACATGATTGTCAGTCAATACTTATACCGTTTACGCGACTGAGTAATATCTGAACATCGTGAGAGCTCAGTCAATAAAGTTTTTCAACATCGAGTGTGAGTTTTTTGAGACATAATTTTTCTACTGATTCCATAATCTCTTCAAGTTCGTCAACTTGTATATTTTTTCCTACATTTTTTCGTTTGTAGTTTATTTTCTTTGATCCAAGAAATAGTTCTCAAAAGGGATAATTTATAACAATTTCGTCAAGTGGAAGCAAGATTTGAGCTTCAAGTTTTTGTATAGCTTCAGAGATATTTTGACAAAGCCCAGGAAGATTAGTACACTCTTGATTTGAAAAATACGACGCGTCTTGTCTCTTTTCGGCATAACCGAGGATATCAATTTTGCGATTTTTAAATTTGGCAGCACAAACTCTGAGTTTGTAACTCCCAATATCAATAATACAAAGCGTTTTCGCTTTAATATTTTTTGTGGTGAAGCTCAAAATATTAAAAAGAAAATTTAAGTACGAGTAGTTTGAGGTTTTCCTATTTTTTTAAGGAGTTTGTTTCCAGCGAGGATTTCTCATTTTCCAATGAGTGCCATAGCAAGATCTTCGGTTATAAGTTCATCCTCTGGTGATATATTCAGAGCTCGCTTTAAAATTATAATACCTCTCTCTTGTTGACCAAGCATAGTATAAGCCCAACCAAGATTTCTCAGAACTTCTGCATTGTTTCCAAAAAGCACATTTGAATCCTCAAGATAGCTCAGAGCTTCTTGCACTTTATCTTCTCACAGCAAAATAAAGCCTTTTAAATAATTCCCAGTTGCTGATTTAGGATTAAGTGTGAGCGCAAAATCAAGAGCTGACATGGCTTTTTTAAAATCTGAGATATAGAGATAAATATCAGCAAGTTCCTCGTACAATCTATAATCGTCAGAGTATCGAGTGAGTGCGGATTGTACTTTTGCAATCGCGTCTTTGAATCTTTTTTGAGATTTTAATTCTTCTACTTCGATGATAATATTTCTGGTTTGGTCCATATGTTTTTATTTCTTGAAAATATAGTATCAATATATAAAATACAGTTGTAAAATCAAGAGCTATTTTAAAATTTATGTGAAAAACTTGGACAATAAAAAAACGAAAATAAAAATCTGAATCGACGAAGCAGGGAGATGACCTTGGTGTGGACCAATTGTTGCCTGTGCTCTTGCATTCAATTCAAATAATAAACCAGAGAGAGAATTTATTTCTCTGCTGAATGATTCTAAAAAACTCACTCATAAAAAACGGGAGGAGTTATACGCAGAAATTATAAAATATTCACAAGAGTGAAAACTCTATTTCTGAGTCGGAGTGGTAGATAATTTTATCATCGATGAAATAAATATCAGACAAGCAAATAAAGAAGCAATGCGGCGTGCGATAGTTGAGATTCAAAGAAAAATCCCAAAAACTTTTTCTGAAGTTTCGGTAGTTATAGACGGACGAGATAATTACGTATTTGAAGAACTCGCTGAAAAGCCGTTATATATAATTTGAGGAGACGCAAAAGTTTCAGAGATTTCTGGAGCGAGTATTATTGCGAAAGTTTTCAGAGATAAACTCATGACGCAGTACGCGACTCTTTATCCAAACTTGTGACTTGAGACGAATGCTGGATATGGAACAAAAAAACATAAAGAAAATTTGCAAGAAAAATCAGATATTACCTGAATTCATAGAACGAGCTTTAAACCAGTAAAATCTGTATTAGAAAAAAAAGAAAAAGTGTTAGTTCATATTTGTTGTGGCCCTGACGCTACGGTTCCACTTATGGATTTGAAAACGGAGTATGAAGTTATTGCGTATTGGTATGATCCAAATATCCAACCAAAAGCAGAGTATACGAAACGTTTTGATGCCTTTGTAAAAGTATGTGAAATAGAATGAGTAGATTATATTGAGTGAGAATACGACGTAAAAAACTTTTTTAAACGTATTAAATGAATGGAGCAAACTCCAGAAAGGTGAGAAAAATGTACGCATTGCTATGATATGCGACTTGAGCGAAGTGCGCGACTCGCTCGCGAAATGGGGATTACAAAATGGACAAGTTCACTCAACAACTCTCCGCATAAAGATATGGAAAAAATGTTTGATCTCTGAGAAAAATGGGATTCTCGAACCACCAAACAACAATCTCTCACTAACGAAGAACGTTTACAAGCCAGTAAAATACTCTGAGTTTCCCCAGAAGAACTTTTTCTCAACTGAGAAAAAAGTGAACAAGATATAGAAAATACGAGCAAAAAGAAAAACCTCGATTTTCTAAAACTCGCATTTCGCAAAAACTGAGGTTTTCAAAGAAGTGTTGATTATACAAATAAACACGATATTTTTAGACAGAATTACTGTGGTTGTGTGTATAGTGATACGTTTCCGTGAAGAGAAAAATAAATCTCTATCCTGAATCCTTTCTCTTTTACAAAGCGAAAGGGGCTACAAAATAATCTCGTATACTTATGAGTATTCCAAAAATCATAAAAGAAATAGCAAGAAATCTACGACAGAAGCAAACAAAAACTGAAAGTATCTTATGGGAGAAACTGAGACGTAAAAAATGAATTCTTAAAGTATACCGGCAAAAACCTATTCTCGTAATGAGAGAGCCTGATTGATTTGAGAGATTTATTATTGCGGATTTTTACTTTCCTCAATGAAAACTTATAGTTGAAATCGATGGTGATGTTCACACGAAAAAAGAAGTTTACGAACTTGATCGAGAAAAAGAGATGCTGTTGCAAAACCTGTGATACACTATACTTCGCTTTCAAAATAAAGAAATACTGGAAAATACGGATTTGGTCATTTCTCAAATTGTAGCCTCTTTCTCTTTGTAAAAGAGAAAGAATTTAGATAGAGATATATCTTGCAAGAAAAAATTTAGATAGAGGTTATATTATCCCCTTAACGACACTAATATTAAAACTATAATTCATTTTTAATCCTCAAATGATTCATATATATCAAACAGAATCATCAATTTCAATCGGTTTTAAAATAATGGTGTAATCCTTGAGGTAGGGGAGTATATTTTCTTCTCAGATATACGTATTTACTCAGGCTTGAATAGAAAATCCTGAAATAAACTCTGAAAAGTTTGGCTTGTCTTCGAGCATTCGAAGGAGCATAAAAATATCATCTCCGAGCCTTTTGTGATTTCGCTCAAGGAATTTTGCCACTCCTGAATACTCAGAAACATGCTTATCAGGAACAACAAAAAATGCTATTTCTTTCGTATTTTTCGCGAGATTATACACAATTGAGTGTACAAAGTCTGAAAACTCTTTAATACTTTTTGCTCGAACTTGAGAATTTTTTTCTTCTAAAAAATACTCGGGAGTTTGTTGCATCATATAGTTCACAAATGCTCTGAGTCCTTTAGCCGTTGGAAGTCTCCCTGCTGAATTATATGGCTGATACACGAGTTCGAGTGTTTCGAGTGTTGCCATATCATTTCTCACCGTCGCGCTACTCACTCCGAGATTATATTTTTTGAGCAAAAGCTTGGATCACAAAACCTCTCCCGTTTTAATATATTCTTCGATAATAATTTTAAGAATTTCTATATTTCTTTGTGTGAGTTGTGTCATTTAGTCGGTAAGTTCAAGGATATGTAACAGTTCTTGAGCTGATTTTTGTGCTGTAAATTTTTGTCTAACTTGTGAGTAATTCGGAGTTTCAGGGAAACTGAGTTTTTGAGCAAGGGTATCTGTAATATTATGAATCGAGAGCGGATCAAGATAGGTGATAGTATCTCACATAACGTCTTTATTTGCAGGTATATCATTTGCAAATATATGTGTATTATAGTTAATAGCTTTTGAAAAATGAAAGGGAAATGATTCGTAAATACTCGAAAAAACGACTCACGCAGATTGCGTGTAATAGGATTTTTCTAAAGCCTCATCAACAGCACCGAGAAATATAATTTGTTCAGAAATGTCATATTCTATTGACCTGCTTCGAACATCGAGATCTTTATTTGTCTCGTCACACAAAATAATGAGATAGAGAAGGACTTCTTTTTCTTTCAGTTTATGCATTGTTTTGAGGATTCTATCAAAATTGTTATGCATTTCATTCCCAGAATCATATATGAGATATTTTCATCTCAAATTATGTTTGGCAACAATATCAACTCGATTATGGGTTTGAAGGTTTTCTATGACTTCTGGAAAAAATCAATGAATTTTTTCTATTTTGTCTTCAGGAACATTAAGAGATTCATTAAGCTCAAGAGCTGATCCTCAGTCCATTACTAAAACATGCTCTGAGTGTTTGATCGCTCTTTTAAGTTTAAATTGATATGAGCGACGTGCAAAAAATTTCTTTTTTGGAAAAAATACTTCTTTCAAACTTTCAATAAATACTGTAAAATCACCTTTGTATCCATGGGGAATATGGTGATCGAAAAATATCATCATTCAAAACTTTTCTCTATGAAATACTTTTTTTGCTCTTGTATCATTTCGATTTTTTAGCCTGTCTATGCTCATTAATTCAAAATGTGTGTACTGTATTTCTTTCTCAATACTGGTTCATCTATAAACAGTGATTTCATGTTGCGAGTTTTCCTTGCAAAAAGCGAGTACGAGTTCCCAAACGTATTGTTCATAATATCCAATTTCATCACAAATTCGAGCATCGATTCCTATTTTCATGTGTTTTGTTTTATATTTTTTGTATTGTACATAAGTATATCGTAAAAAAGGAATTTTTCTAAGATATTTCACGTATAATAGTTTTACAAAGCGAGAGTGTGAGGTATATTAACACACATATTATTATTTAGAAACATAATTTATAATGACCTATATTTATCTCACGCTCGCGTCAGGACTTTTTTGATGATTCGTATCTATCTTTTTTCGTAGAATAGAACTGAAAAATAAAACTATTTTGATGCATAAGCAATTATTCACTCAATTGGCACTTGCTCTCATACTGGGGCTTATTTTTCGAGAATATTATTCTCACATGTTCATCGATCTCGGGTTTATAAAACTTGGTTGGTTTATAATTTATATGATTTTTTCAAGTATTTCATTTTACGCGGTGCAGGTATTTTACGAGAATTCTACCTGAAACTCGCTCTTTGCAACGGATGAAGAAATGAAAGCGTATATTGAAAAACTTGAGCAAGATAAGCATTAAGAAATATGAAAAATAAAAAAATACTCGTTGGGCTCTCAGGTTGAGTTGATAGTGCGGTAAGTGCGTATTTACTAAAAACCCAGTGATACGATGTTACGGCTGGTTTTATGATAAATTATCTCGCTCCTGAGTGAGAAATATGCCCAACAAAAGAAGATCTTGTCGTCGCGAAATGCGTCGCAGAATTTTTAGAAATTCCATTTTTTACCTTTGACTATCGAGATGAATACGAAAAAAAGGTCTTGAATTATATGTACGAATGATATAAGCGAGGGGTTACTCCAAATCCCGATATTATGTGTAACTCTGAAATAAAGTTTAAGGTTTTTCAAGACGAAGCGCTTGAACTTGGCTTTGATGCTGTGGCTACGGGGCATTATGCACGCATAACAACTCAATCCTGAATCCTTTCTCTTTCAAAAGAGAAAGGGGCTACAAGATATAAGCTTTTAAAGTGAATTGATGAAACAAAAGACCAGTCATATTTTCTGGCAGGACTTTCACAAGTTCAACTTTCAAAATCACTGTTCCCAATAGGACATCTCCAAAAATCAGAAGTCAGAGAAATTGCTGAGAAAATCGGACTTCCGAATGCAAAACGAAAGGATTCGCAGGGAATTTGTTTTGTTGGCAAAGTAGATATTAAAAAGTTTTTACAAAAAAAAATCCCTCACTCTGAGGGGAACGTGGTAGATACGAAATGAAATATACTTTGAAAGCATAAATGAGTCTTTTACTACACGATTGGTCAAAGAAAATGAGTCGATATTTGAGGACAATCAGAACCAATTTTTGTGATCAAAAAAGATATCAAAAATAATGAACTCGTTATGGGAACGTCTGAAGACACAGAACTCTACTCAGATACACTTTATATTTCGCAATTGCATTTTCTCTGAGAAAAGAGAAACTTTTCTCACAGTTGTAAAGCTAAGATTCGTTATAGACAAGAGGATCAAGATTGTGAGATTAGCTCTCTCCCGAAAGGAGAGATGAAACAACATGGATATCAAGTGAAATTCAAAAAGCCACTCAGAGCAATTGCGTCTGGGCAGATCGTTGCTTTTTATGATTGAGAGGAATTATGGGGAAGTGGGGTTATTTTGTAAGGATCTTTATAGTGACGGTAGGAAAGATAAGGAGCTATAAATTTATCTAGCCTATCAATTGCTAAGTCTGACCTATCTCAATAATAAGCTTCAAGAACTCAGTATATCTCTAAACAGATTTCAGGATCATACCGAAAAGTATTGTTGATTAAAAGTCATATCAATAAATCTGCTATTAATGTAATTGGTGTTCAAACTTGAATACTACACACATGATATTGGGACTCAGATAAAAAATTATTATCTTTTAAAAATACTAAATATTCTGGTAATTCGCTTGAAGTTCTTAAGATTCAATTTCAAATATTGAAATTCCGTAAAAAATTAAGTATATTCTTTGTTGTTGTAACTAACTCTTGTTGGGGTGTTCTTTCCATAGCATCTAAAGCTCATTCACGTGTTTTTGTTTTTTCTATTTCTACCTTTAATGCATCATTAACAATTCAATAAGAGTCTAAGATTCTGTCAATAGTTTCCTCAGTATTAACATCACCTTGGAAATATTTTTTATTTCTTAAATAAACTAATAATAATATTATGCCCTCTTCGTATGGTACATTTAAAAAGTCGTTTATATCGATATCGAACTTGAATCATGTAGAAACTAAAAAGTGTATAGCATACGCAAGTTTATTATCTTCAGATATTTCATTTCAAGTTTTTTTATCGAATTTTTCTTGGACTTTAACCGATCTGCTGATTTTATTTTCTGCAAAATCAATTAATCAGATGACACTTAAATAACATTCAGAAGAGTTTCGCTTAAGTCTTTCTTGCATATTTGACTATAAATAATAAATTAATTATTGTTTATAGTAATTAACTATTCAAATATGTCAATACATTATCCTCTCAACATATCCTCGTGAATACTATCAGCCGCGAGACAGCCCTCAGCTGCGGACATGATCGTTTGCTTGAACTTGTTTGAGTTGGTTGTAACGTCACCAGCAGCATAGAGTCATTTTACCGAAGTTTCTTGACGCTTATCAACAACGAGACAATTCTCATTATCGATTTCTGGATTCATATCTTTGACCAAATCGATAGAAGGATCTGAACCAATCGCGACAAAAAAACCGTCTGCTGAGATTTCCTTTCAAGATTTTAAAATAACTTTTTCGAGAAAGAGTCATCCCGAAATATGATCAACTTCTTCGTTTAGAACAAATTCAAGATTCCCTCGTTTCTGAGCTTGTTCGACCCAAATATTTTCTGCTCTAAAAGTATCTTTTCGGTGTACGATGTAGACTTTTGAACAGAGTTCTGAGAGATAGAGCGCTTCTGTGAGCGCTGTATTTCCACCTCCAACGAGAACGACGTCTCTATTTTTAAAGAAATTCCCATCACAAGTGGCACAATAACTCACTCCTTTTCCAAGAAATTCTGCTTCTCAGGGAACTCAGAGTTTCCGATAGGTATTTCAGCTTGCGAGAATAACGAATTTTGTCGAGAATTTTTTGTTAGTCGTTGTTACTTCAAATCCTGAAGGTGTTTTTTCGATATAACTAACAGTATCTTGCAAAATCTCAGAACCTGAGTTCACTGCATGATTTGCAAAATCGTCCATAATTTCTTTTCCGCTCGCTGAGAGAACCCCTGGCCAATTCTCGACTTTATGACTTGTAGCAAGTGCTCCTCCTGGCTCTCTCCCAATAACGACGTTTTTGAGTTTATACCTGCTCGCGTACATCCCAGCTGGTAAACCTGCGCTCCCCGAACCAATTATCACAACATCGTAATCCATATTTTTTGATTAAAAGTATATTTGTGAAAGTATAGTAATGAGAGATATAAAAGAAAGCTTAAGTTTATGAATTATTTACGAGGATTTTCAACATTCTTGGATCGACATATTTCAAATATTTTTTGAGGAACTTGAATACCCTGCTCTTCAAAAAAGATTCTGTTTATTTTTTCAATTTTGACTTCGCTATTATCAGGATGAATATATATGTATCAGACAAAAAATTCTTTTTCTGACTCACTCAATCAAGACATAAATTTTTCGGTAGGGGAATCTCAATAAGTATCAATAAAAAATCTTTCTTGAGCGATTTCTAGCATTTGAAAATAGTTTACTCATATAGAAATTATAAAATCTTTCATGAATAGTGTGAGTCCTGATATATTTTTAACGGATCGAATATTATATCTTCAAAATCATACATCTATCATTCAATAGTATTTACCGACGTCTTCGCCCTTTGGTGTGTATTTTTTCTCAAAATCTGCTAGATATTTTTCACTTACTCAAAGTTCCTGAAGTTTAGCTATTACTCACCTTTTTACTGCTTCTAATCACTCAGCGACTTCCTCATTTAATTCAAAAATATTTTCATTTCACTCTAATATATTGAGTAATCTATTTTTATATGCAGCTAATTCCAATCTAGCGAGTGCTTTCGTACATAATGTAAATTCTCTTACCCCTTTTCTGCTATCTATATTTCAAGTGAGACCTAAACTTATTAACTTTTCTTCGATTTGTTCTACAGAATTTTGTGTATCTCATCCTCATGCTAGAGCTATATCTATGAGTGGAATGTGCCTGTGTGTAAGTAATGGGTCTTCGGTTTGTTCATCTTCAAATAATAGTCTGAGATTTTGTACTGAGATATTTTTTATATCTCATGAAGTAAGTATTTCATACAAATATCTATTCATTTCTCAAGACTGGATAGAATCTACTTCATCATCAGGAATGTGGCTATCAGTTGCATTTCAATTTGGTACAGTTTCTGCATATGGTTTCATAATCTATTTTTGAATGTATAAAAAAAGTCTTTCCTGTTTTGGAAAAACTTGTTTCTACATTTGATACTTTTTGAAAAAATATTAAATACATAAAGAAGACCTCCCAAAAATTGAGAAGTTGCTCCAAGAAGTATGTAATATTTGTGTATTCATAAATTTGAGAGTATGAGTTTTTAAAACTCTGTCAAAATATTTTTAGATTTTTCTCTAAAAACGCGTATAATACAAGCCTATTAATAAAAAACTTTATGTGAACTATAGATTATACAGGACTCTCGGAGCGAGATTTAGAAACTTTGCAACAAAAAATTGGGAATGGAACGGAAGGGCTAAAAGTCTTTATTGCGGACGTTTTGCCACATGATTTAGTGAAAAAAGAAGCAATGGAAGACCGAATGATTGAGCTTGAAAACTTAGTTACAACTTTTGGTGGAGTGGTTATTTTAGAGCATATTCAAAAACGAGCCTTACCTGATTACAAGACCTATATCGGCTGAGGGAAACTCGACGAGATTATACACGAAATGCATTTGCAATGAGCAAATTTACTGGTGATTTGAAATATACTGAAACCTCATCAAATGTTTAACCTGAACGCAAAACTCAAAGAAATCGG
Source organism: Prasiola linearis (assembly GCA_032356305.1). Classification (NCBI taxonomy): domain Eukaryota; kingdom Viridiplantae; phylum Chlorophyta; class Trebouxiophyceae; order Prasiolales; family Prasiolaceae; genus Prasiola; species Prasiola linearis. Next base: position 1,266 of record JAULKR010034999.1, on the reverse strand, counting down.
AGCGGTTGCTTGGGATCGAGTCGATTTGATTTTGAAAATCTTTGAAAAAAATGCAAAAACTGAAGAAACAAAACTCCAAATAGAACTTGCTGCGATTAAACATATGTGACCGAGAATTTTTAATATGTGAATGGAACTCGGGAAACAAGCTGGGAAGTGAAGAGGGGAAACGAATACAGAAATTATGAAACGGCATCTGTGAAATCGAGAAAAAGAAATTCGAAAAAAACTTGAGTGATACTCAAAAGTTCGTGAAAATCATAGACAAGGTCGAAAGAAAAAATGATTTCTCACTGTCGGAATTGTTGGGTATACCAATGCTTGAAAATCTACACTTTTAAATGCACTTACAAATAAATGAGTTCTCGCAGAAGACAAACTCTTTGCGACACTCGGAACAAGTGTTGGGAAGATGTGGATCGCAAAAGACTCAACTGATGAGACGGAGTATAATAAATGACAAGAGATTCTCCTCTCAGATACGATTGGATTTATCAGAGATTTACCACCAGAACTGGTTGACGCGTTTGCTTCGACACTTGAGGATTCAATAGAGTCAGATTTATTGTTTCACGTCATTGACGCGAGTGATCCAAAAATTGAGGAAAAAATGCAGGTTGTTGATGATATTTTGGAAAAAATCTGAGCATCTCAGCTGAGAATTCATATTTTTAACAAAACAGATCAAGTATGAGACAGGTATCTGGAAGCTTTAAAAAAGTGAATAAGTGATAAAAAGTCAATCTATATCTCAAGCGTTAACCGAGATGGATTTGACGAACTCACACAAACTCTGTTAGAATTCTCTCACTAATTCTTTAAATTAAAGAAACACGTGTTTGAGCAACTTCCAGAAATTTCTTCAGAGCAAATTAGAGATATTCTCGTTTTTTTATGAATGATTTCGCTTTTTGCGTTTTCAAGATATTTGCTTCGAAACAATATTGCAAAAAAGGAACATAAATGAGACAATAAAAGATTTCAAAAAAAAGACTTTCTCGTTTATTCGGGAATCTTTTTTGTATTACTCGTATATTCAGCATCTTTATTTCTGGATATAGCGTTTTTAGAAAATACTGTAAAATTCGGTTTTTCTCTCTTTATTTTATACCTTATTTCACTCGTCATACAGAGAAAGATTCTCCTGATCTATGGAGAAGAAGTTGAAGTTTCATGACAAACCTATTTTAGAAAATGATATACCGTCAGCATATTTTCGCTGTTTGTGAATATGTTTTCATTTTTCATTGCGATTTTTTTATGTAT
>JAULKR010034888.1:0-12204 GCA_032356305.1 Prasiola linearis | reverse complement strand
AGCGTCAAGATCACCCGCATCTACGACAAGGAGCACGAGACGCTGGTCTACCTGTCGCACGCCTCCGAGGTGAAGGATGGCTCGGCGAAGATGGGGTTGTCGACGGTGCCGTTGTTCGGCGAGGATGTGACCTGGGAGGATTGAGGGCGACCGAGGGGGTAGCTTGTACGATCGGTGCATGCCGGAGCGGACGGTGGCGTATTCTCGAATTGCCCGCTACGCCACGCACCGTGTCGTGACGTAGTGGATCGAGCAATTCGACTCACACCACTCAGGAGAAGCTCATGTCGGGTAATTCGGACAAGGCCGAAGGCAAGATCGATCAGACTGCCGGAAAGGTCAAGGAGAAGACCGGAGAGGCGCTGGACGACAAGCAGATGGAAGGCGAAGGCAAGGGTCAGCAGGTCAAGGGCCATGCCGAGGAGACGAAAGGCAAGGTCAAGGACGCCCTCGACTGACAGTTTCGTGCGATGAGGATCGTTCGCTCACCCGCCGAGGTGAGCGAGCGTTGAAGGGACAGGCTGTCCGCGCCGCGTCCACATGGCGGTGGTGCGTCGAGACGCCTGATGAAACTTGCCGAAGGCGCCACTCCAGCTCGCCCTCCTGCCGGGGCGGTGCGTCGAACTCGCCGGCGTTGCGGGCGAACCCGAACTCGATGTCCGCCTGCATGCTGCCCAACACGTTGATGGAGAAATGGCGGGCGTTCGCGAACGGCGCGCAACGGCCGGAATGCCTGGCCAGCGACCAGCGATCGTTGCCTTCGTGCCGTAACCGGTCATTCGAGCACGTCTATTGACGCGCTGATATCCATCGGATTCAACCCCTTCACCGGAGGGCATCGCTATCGACGTTCTGCACGCACACGACAACCTGTCGGCATTCGTGTCGCCGACGGTCCTGCGTTCGAGTTGACGGGCGCGGTGGCGGTGGCCGGGCGCTACCCGGGACGGGCCAGCGCCGAACGCATCGGATCGTCGGCGAAGCGTGTCTTCCACACCCGGGGCGTCAGCGCGATCACGTCATCGGCCGGGTGCTCGCCCACACGCTGCAGCACATCGACCAGGTAGGTGTAGGGGTCCACGCCCTGCAACCGACAGGTGGAGATCAGCGACTGGATGATGCCCACGTGCTCGGCCCCCAGCTCGGTCCAGCAGAACAGCCAGGCGCGCCGTCCCATGGCGATGGGCCGGATGCTGCGCTCCAGATGGTTGGTGTCCAGCGACACCGCCGGGTCGGCCAGGAACACGCGCAGCTCGGTGATCCGGTTCTCCAGATACTGCAACGCCTTCGAGAACGGGCTCTTGGGCAACAGGGCCGGATCCGCGCGCATCCCGACCGCGATGGCCACGATCTCGTCGACCACCGGCGCGCTCAGCCGCTGCCGACGCTCGTGCTTCGCCTCGCCCTCCAGGGCCTGGTCCCGGATGTCGCTCTCGACCCGGTAGAGCACCCCGATCAGCTCCAGCATCCGGTCGGCCCGCTGCGGCTCGTCCTCGCGCGCCTCGACGAACGTGCGCCTCGTGTGTGCCCAGCACTGGGCGTGCACCACGTTCTCGTTCGCCCGGCAGTAGGAGGCGTACGCGCTGTAGCCATCGGTCAGGATCGTGCCGCTGAACTGCTCGGCCAGGATGCGCTCGATGACGTGCCGTGCCCGGCTGCCGGCGTAGGTGAAGCAGACCTCGTCGTCCTCGCCGTAGATCGGCCAGAAGTAGCCTTGCTTCATGCGCTTGTGCGCCGTCTTGCTCTTGCCGGCCTTGATCGGCGTCTCGTCCATCGCCAGCACCTTCGACAGCAAGGCGTGCTGCCACTGCGCCTCGGCGATCGGCTTCAACAGATCGATCGAGCGACGCACCAGGTTGGTCAGCGTCGAGCGCGCCAGGTAGATCCCGCCGGCCTCCAGGCGCTGGTGCTGGCGGTACAGCGGCAGGTGCGAGACGAACTTGTCGCTGAGCAGTCCGGCCAACAGGCTGACGTCCGCCAGGCTCCTGTCCAGGACGCCGGGTACCGTGGCGATGGGCAGGATCTCCTCGCAGCCGTTGAGCTTGATCACCGGCAGCTCGTAGCACAGCACGTGATAGCTGGAGGGGTGCTGGCCGAGCTTGTAGCGCTTCTCGACGCCGATGATCTCGTAGTCGTGCGGCGAGAGCCCCTCGATGCCCTCGGGTTCGAGTCGGATGGTGGTCACCGGCACGCTGTCGTCAAAGCGCAGCCCCTGCTCGTTCACGCACCCGTCGGGAAAGCCCTTCCGGCGCTTGCCGCGCTGGTGCTCCTTGACCGGCTTGGTCGCCGACGCCTCGTCGGCGGCAGCCTTGGGCTGCCCGAACAGGTCCGGTTGTCCGGGGATGTCAAAGGGGCGCTTCTCGGTGCGCGGCCCGAACAGCAGCTTCTTGAAGGTGGCCAGTTGCTGCTGCACATCGGCCAGCTGCTGACGAAGCTCGGTGTTCTCGGCCAGCGTCTTCGCCAACAGATCCGAGCCTGCCGGCTCGTTGCAGACAGTGTTCGAAGGATCGGATGTCGACGCCGAAATCATGGGTTGCATTATACCAGATCACTCACTGTTCGGGCAGCGAAAAGCGCCTGTATTGCCGGGCATCGCGCACCTCCAGGCCATCGAGCAGGCACTGCAGCTCGGTGTGCGAAAGTGCGCGCTTGATGCCGCCATCGCCCGGGGCGATGACGAAGCGGCCGCGCTCCAGACGCTTGGCCCAGATCGCATAGCCTGTGCGATCGAACGCCAGGATCTTCATCTGCGAACCGCGCCGGTTCACGAACACGTACAGGTGTCCGGACAACGGATCGTCGAGCAGCCGATGCTTGACCAGCGCCGACAGGCCATCGAACGATTTATGCATGTCGGTGGCCTCGGTGCACAGCCACACACGCACCCGGGATGAGGGCATGAACATCGTGCAGCGCTCAGCGGCCTTGGCGAACGCGCAGCGTCATCCCGCCGCCCAGATCCAGCTCGACCAGCCAGGGCAGATCGGTGCCCGTGGTGGTGCGGGTTCCGGTCGGCTCGCTGGCCGCGATCTCGATGAAATCGGGCAGCGCTGCGGATCGTGACGACACCGGCGGCGGCGCGGCGGCCGCGTCCAGATCATCGCCACTGGCCAGTCGCCTTCGCCAGCCCACGAACGTCTGGTAGACCAGCTCGTGCTTGCGGCAGAAGGCAGCGGCACTCAGGCCGGACTGATGCTGTTGGAGCACCAAGGCATGTCGTTCGGCGGCAGTGAATCGTGCGGTTCGGCTGTGCATCGGGGACGTCCTCGCTGGAGTGTGAGAACGACGGTACGCGCGAGGCCGGAGCGATTGAAGGACGTGTCAGGATGAACGGTTACCGAGAAGCTGCGCACCGTGCAGGGGATCGTGGGGCTTGCTAGGCGCTTCGGTCCCGAGCGGCTGGACGCTGCGTGCCGCCGGGCGTTGTTCTTCGACAACGTCAACTACCGACCGATCAAGACGATCCTGGAGAACGAACTCGACCGTGTCGCCGACCCCGAGGGAGTACTCGACACGTTGCCCGACGCCTACACCGGCAGCGGCGCGTTCGCACGCGACACCGACACCCTCTTCAGCTCGCACTGACGGCCCGGCCGGGTTCTCTCGCCCGTCGCCGTCACGGCCGTCGCAGTTCGGCGGCGACACCCTTCACTTTCTTCACAGACACGGACAGCATATGACCACGACGATTAATACCGCAACTGCAGCACCTACCCCGACACCGCTGCTCGGGCTAGTGCCCATGCTCAAGCAGCTGCGCCTCTCGAGCCTGCTCGACAGCCTCGACGCCCGCAACCGCGAGGCGATCGCGAACAAGCTGACCTATCCCGAGTTCCTCGCCCTTGTGGTCCAGGACGAGGCGGCCCGGCGTGACCAGAAGAAGTACGGGATGCGGCTGCGCCGCTCGGGGTTTCGCGGCGACAAGACGCTGGAGGGGTTCGACTTCGGCTTCAACCCCACGATCAACGAGTCGATGGTGCGCGAGCTGACCTTCTGCGCCTTTCTCGACGAGCGCGTGGCGGTGCTGATCGCCGGGCGCTGCGGCACAGACAAGAGTCACATCGCCTAGGCCATCGGGCACGCCGCGGTGCGCCGCGGCGTGGACGTGATGTTCAGCACCCAGACGGACCTGCTGCGTCAGCTAAACGCGGCCCGGGCGACCGGCGGGTTCGACAGGAAGATACAGGCGCTGGGGTGTGCGTGCCGCTGCTGATCGTGGACGACTTCGGGCTCAAGCCGTTCAAGCCCGGGCAGGACGAGGACTTCCACGACCTAGTCGCCGAGCGCTACGAGCAGGGCTCCACGATTGTCACCAGCAACCTCGACTTCAACGAGTGGGGGCAGGCGTTCCCCAACCGCCTGCTCGGGGCCTCGACGCTGGATCGGCTGCGCCACGGGGCCTACCAGCTGGTGCTCGACGGGGAGAGCTTCCTTGTGCCGAAGGTGGCCGCCGTCAGAAACAGCGGTTGCGGCCGAGCCCGAAAAGGGCGAATAATCCACCCCGGATTGAGACGGAATCCGTCCGAAAAGGCGGCTCCAATACGCCGATCATCGGTGGCTCCATAGCGGCGATCACTGACAATTAGCACCGCGACGCGCTTGTCGATGAACGCGCCACCTCACACAGATTGACGTGCGACACGCTACATTCGTCCAGCCCCCTCCCCCGACGCCTTGAATACTAACCACTCAGCATGCAGCGACTTTCCTGGAACGAGATCCGTGCTCGTGCGGCAGCCTTCGCCGAAGAATGGGCCGACGCCACTTACGAGAAGGGTGAGGCCCACTCGTTCTGGAACGAGTTCTTCGAAATCTTTGGGGTTCGGAGAAGAACGGTAGCGCGCTACGAGGAACACGTCCGGCGCCTAGATGACACGCACGGCTACATCGATCTCTTCTGGCCTGGCCAGCTGATCGTAGAGCAGAAATCGGCCGGCCGCAGCCTAATAGACGCAGCCGTGCAGGCAGGAACTTACTTCGATGCGCTTCCGGAACAGGATCAACCGCGACGCCAGATCGTCTGCGACTTTCAGACCTTCGAGCTTCTGGATCGCGAAACTAAGGAGACGGCGCGGTTTACGCTCGCCGACCTAAAGGAGAATGTGGAGCGGTTTCGCTTTGTTTTAGGGCGCGAGGCGCGCACCTTCCGCGAACAAGCCCCGATCAACGTGAAGGCAGCCGAGCGAATCGGCCGCTTGCATGATGCGCTGGAGGCAGCGGGATATCGGGGGCACGATCTCGAGCGGTTCCTTGTGCGAATCGTGTTTTGCCTTTTCGCAGATGACACCGGCATATTCGAGCCACGCGATATCTTGTGGGAATACCTGCGCGAGCGGACCGGAGAGGATGGCAGTGACATGGGTGCTCGTCTAGTCCACCTATTCCAAGTGCTAGACACACCAGAGGGGGAGCGAGCCGCAACACTAGACGAGGATCTTGCGAGATTCCCCTACGTGAACGGTGCACTCTTCAAAGACGCACTGCGCATTCCGTCTTTCGACGCTGGTATGCGCAACGCATTACTAGATGCGTGCGCCTTTGACTGGACAGCGATAAGCCCAGCAATTTTCGGAAGCTTGTTTCAATCAGTAATGGATAGAGACGCTAGACGGCGGCTTGGGGCGCACTACACTTCCGAGGCAAATATTTTGAAGGCGATTGAGCCTCTATTTCTCAGCGACCTCCGGGCGGAGTTCAAGCGCATCAAGGTGCGACGAACACAGCGAGCAAGGCTACTGCGCGAATTTCAAGAAAAGCTTGCAAACCTCTCATTTCTCGATCCAGCTTGTGGATGCGGCAACTTTCTCGTTATTGCCTATCGAGAGTTGCGGCAGTTGGAAATGGAGGCAATTCTTGAGCTACGCGAGAGCGGGCAACTCGATCTCTACGCCGAAACGCTTAGCCTTGTGGATGTCTCACAAATGTATGGGATAGAGGTGGAAGAGTTCCCTGCGCGAATTGCAGAGACAGCGCTATGGATGATGGATCACCTGATGAACCGAACTCTGTCGGACGCTCTTGGAAAGGTCTACGTTCGGTTACCGTTGCGCGCAGCACCGCACATCGCCCATGGCGATGCGTTGGCACTCGATTGGGGACAGGTGCTACCTGCTGCAGATTGTAACTTTGTAATGGGCAACCCCCCGTTTGGCGGTTTCGTCCAAAGAAGCAAGGAAGCGCGATCGGCATTTCACGCTGCGCTGCAGAGCGGAAATATAAAAGGAAAGCGAGTGGACTATGTAGCAGGGTGGTTAGCCAAAGCATCCGCTTATACCGCACACAACAAAATTCCCATTTCTTTCGTATCTACCAATTCGATCACGCAGGGCGAGCAGGTTCCCCAGATTTGGCCTCCCCTTTTTACAGCGGGCTTGCGTCTCTCTTTCGCATATCGGACGTTCAACTGGAAATCCGAGGGACGCGGGACCGCAGCCGTACATGTCGTTATTCTCGGGCTCGACTGGAGGAAGAATTTAACTGCGGAACTATACGAGCCTTCCATCGGCGGGAAACAGTTTGAGCGAAGCAAAGTAAAGCATATATCGCCCTATCTTATTGACACTGGCCACCTGAAAACCCCGGAGACCGTCATCGCTAGACGCTCGTCTCCAATTTCGGCTCTACCTGAAATGAGAAAAGGCACAGAGGTGGTGGAAGGAGGACACCTTCTATTCAATACTCAGGAAGCATCCGAGTTTCGCAAACAGCACCCGAAAGCTGGAACGTTTCTCCGTCCGTTCTGGGGCGGGCGGGAGTGGGTAAGGTCGCTGGACCGATTTTTGTTAGACGTTTCATCCATGGGTGTTGATATTCTTAGCTTGCCTGTGGTCAAAGATAGATTGACGCGTGTTCGAAGATATCGTGAGAACGGAGGAAGTACTGCGAAAATGTTAGCTTCAGACCCAACGCGCTACCACGTTAATCGCAGTATGAGCCAAGACTACATCGCTTTTCAGGCGCTTGGATCTGACCGCCGAGAGTATGCAATTGTTGGCATACTGCCTCCTGAAGTAATTCCAAGCGATCAGTTAAGAGTTCTGCAGAGTAGCGATACGGGAATCTTCGGACTTCTTTCGGCCCGAACGCACACAGCTTGGCTAAAGTTCGTTGGCGGACGATACAAAAGTGATCCGAGATACTCAGCTGGAATGGTCTATAACACCTTTCCTGTACCTGAAAACGCCGATCTTTCCATCTTGATCCCCCATGAGCAGGCAGTACTGGACGCGCGCAGTGTTCACCAAGACTCAACACTCGCACGACTATACGATCCGGACCTAATGCCGAAGAACCTACGCGAGGCGCACCGAGCGCTTGATCGAGCTGTAGATAGATTGTACCGCCGCCGTCCTTTTTCTAGCGACCGAGAACGCGTAGAGCATCTCTTCAGCCTTTACGAAAAAATAGTAACGTCTAAGAAATCGAAGGTGCGAGGCCGCGCGCGTGGTGCTGCCTGAAGAGTTTATTAAATAGCAGTTGTTAGATTGAGAGCCACCGATTGACGAGACTTTTGCACCATACGCGGAATTCTCGACGTTCCCATGCCATTTCTCCCAGCATCGTCGGCGCCCTGCTCCGCTCGCCCTGACCGCCTTGCCGATTCACTACTTTGGACGCCGCCGATGGTGGGGCTCGAGAACGGCGATCTCGCCACACCAGGTTTCGAAGGCGGCCCAGTCGGCTGAATAGGCCTGGCGCGTGGCCTCGAACGCGTCGTCCACGATCGGGGCGTGGGCGGTTTCGGGGGGACGCTACGAAACTGGTGCTCATGGCCGTCACGGTGCCCGGTCAGAGCCTGGATATCAAGCGTCCGAGACCCGCGGCAATCGGACGCTTGAGATGCCTGCCGCCAGTATCGAAGCACGCAGGGAAACCGACTGGAGGATGGCGGACCGTCGATTTAGTGCGCTGGCCTCTCTATTTGTGGTTAAATGCTAAATCGTATTAAAATATAGAGCGACTTCTATGATGGAAATCGATAGTGGGGCAGCGCGTTTGGCATCAGGTCCGATAAGCGATCTTTGGAAATTTATCAAGGATCAGAAGGAAGCATGGAGCACAAAAGGAGAAGCGGACTCTCTGTACAGATCGATATCCGAAGAAATACATCGAATTAAGCACGTAAAAACAATATGGCGCTTTGATAATGCAACTAACCTAGAAGAGTTCTTCTGCCCGCCGACTCTCGACTTCAAAGGTCAGCAAGTCGAGCTAGACACCCTCGAAACCAACGGATTTGAGAATCCGTTTGTCATACAAGGACAAGCCGGGCAAGGAAAAAGCATTCTTCTACGACATGTTGCAATCAAAGAGTACGAAATTTGTGGAAGATTACCTATCTTTATAGAGCTTCGCCGAGTAGGTGCGTCGTCAGAGCTCATGCAGGAAATATTCAGATGGTTCTCTGATTTCGGGATTGACCAGGGAAAGGTTGCAATTGACCACCTCGCAAGAGCGGAGCGGGTATCGTTGCTCCTCGATGGGTTTGACGAACTAAGCAATTCGCACGTAGATTCGGTTGTGACACAACTAGAGTCGATTAGAAAAATATATCCTAAAATACGAATTGCGGTTACCTCAAGACCAGGAACTGCAATTATAAAGGACTCGGGATTTTCAGTTGCAAGGCTGCAAGAGTTAGAATCTGAGGATGTATATCGAGTACTGTTGAAGCTATTAGGTGACAGCTCGGAACACGACAAGATAACAGCAGCCTTATCAAAGCGCCCGGCTGTTCTCTCAGTTCTAACCACGCCGATAAGCGTTGCCTTACTGTCTTTTGTCTATCAGGGCACTCGTACAATACCGAGCTCCTTATGGGAATTCTACAACGATTTATTTCCACTAATGTTCGAGCGCATAGATCAAATGAAGCCTGGATTCGAGCGCGACCGCGAGTGCCCACTTGATAAGCATCAAATGCAATTGGCATTCGATAAACTTGCATTTCTTATGCAAAACAATAGCTGCTTGGCGGCTCCTGAGGATCGCATTGTAAAACTGGCTGAAAATGCCTTGAAGGATTCGAGAAAATATACTTCCGCGCAATCTTTCATCAATGATATAGTATCCGTCACCTGCCTCCTTGTGCGCGAAGGCAGTCAAATATCGATTCTCCATAGAAGTATCGTGGAGTATCATTGTGCCCGATTTGTTGCGAACTTCTCAGACGCTACTGCTTCGGTTTTCTATACGGCACTTCTGGGAAAGCCATCATGGCGAAGCTGGGAGAATGTATTTTTCTTTCTTTCCGATCTAGATCCAGTTAGGATCAGAAAATACTATCTAATTCCGGAGATCACGAATGCGCTAGACGGTTTTGAGATAGACGTTGAATTCTCTCAGGTCGTGGATTTGGCAGCGGACAAGATGAATCGTACAATTTCGAGTCACTTACATCTTTCTCAAGCGCTTAACGAGGCACTCGATTGCGGACCAGCGCACGGCGCTTTGTATTCCGGGATACGCTCGATTGTGCGAGAGCTTTTTAAAGAACCTAGGCGAACAGTGGTGCTTGCCAGCGATATCGAACGTAGAATACAATGCGAAGAACGAGAAGCCATTTCCAAGATCGCTGAAAACCTATTCGAACAACTCGCGACACATCGCGCGCTCGTCGCTGATCATGAAGAGCGTGCGGAGCGGCAACATCTTGATGTAATTAGCATTCTATCCAATTAGCAAAAAATTTCAGCACCCGAGCTGCAATAGAAAAGGTACCGAGTATTAGACCTCTTGCATAAGTAATTTAAGTCGTTGATTCTTCGAGGCGTGAGTGGCATGTGAGCTGCATGCTGGGGGGCTTATGCAAGAGGTCTATTATTCATATAAAATACGGCAACTGTCAGCCAAGTTGAATTGCGCTCAATAAAGCATACGGCCGACTAGCTCGGCGTACTAGATATTCATTCTTTCGGCCGCTCAAAACCCTGATGCATTTTGCCTATCAGGCTTGACTGGATTCCCGCGACCCTCGCGCCGGGCTCACTTCGGAGGTGGCATCATCCTGTGATCGAGCGTCTAATTCAACGCCTTCTTGCTGGGCCCGGAGCCTTACGTATCCTCGGATTACATTTTCATCAAAGCGATACCATCCGGTCCTTGTACCAATTAGGATTGATGCATGTGTTGGCTTCTTCAATACATTAAGACGGTTCGCTAGCTTGGTAGATGGAAGTGGCACGCCGCGCAGCTCCTTCATGATACGGTAGTAAGATCGGTGAATGTCTGCGCTACGCCGCTCCAAGTTACTATGGTCGGCAGCAGCCCACAAAACTTGCTCGTAATCATTGTTGTATTTACGGGTTGCTTTCTCGTAGGTGGACCGGAGCGTGGGTTCGATATTTAACACCGCTGAGTTCACCGCTTCGTTGAACATTTCTTGGCTGCACAAGCTTACTGGATCAGCTTCGTCAAATATTATCCAGAAGAGTTTTTCACATACGATATGTATGTAGTATGGATAGCCGTCGCTTATCGCAGATATGCGCCATACAATTTCAATCGGTATGGATACCCCAAAAGCTCCAGCAACACCTTCTATTATTTCTGATCTCGCAGCCCATTCTAGACGCTCTAGACGAATAGTCTCCAGGTACCTGTAACAGGAATGATGCGCGGCTAAAAGATCTTCTAGTGAGGTGGCTATCCCGCAGAATATAAACTTAAGGCCAAGCTTTCGATCGCCGACCTGTTTTATAAAATCGGCGAAGAGGGCACGTTCCTCTTGAGATGAAAGTCGTTCGAATTCGTCGATCACGACCACAGAATCATTTTCAGAATCGGGGAAGAAGAACTCGACTAGGGCAACCGCCTCGTTGATTGACGTCGGGATCGGCACCTTTCCGGTTTCGATCTCCTTGCCCGCCTCGATTGATAGCCCTCTATATCCAGCGCTGCCTCCAAAGCTAGACTTCTTGGAGATGAGATCCGGACGCAAGCCAGCTGCCTGACTTGTAAGATCATGCATTATGCTAAAGAACGTTGAATTAGCGTCAACGCTAATTATGCTGGGCGAACTATTTGACGAATTGAACTTGTAGGCCGAGGTTTGCGCCAAGGACGTTTTCCCTACGCCACGGTCTCCATAGATGAAAACACTCCGTCCAGGTGATCGCAAACCTCTTTCGATTGTTCGTGAATGAATCTCTCGCCCCCGAAGGTGTTGAATGGATTTTATGGGGGAAGAAGCGGACACATACTCATTCAGAAGAGCAATAAACTCCTCCTCGCTTTGAGTGCATTCGATAGCCATTCGAAATCCATCAAGTAGTGTCGCATGTGATTTTAGTAGTGTAGGTGGGCTAAGTCGAGTCGGAAAGACGTCTGCCTGAGGTTTGCGGAGTCACAAACAGCCCCACACCCGGATGCGCTTCCTGCGCGCTCTTCTGCTCGCGGTAGCCGAGCGTCGTGTCCAGCCGCGCATGGCGCGCGTGACGCTGCACGCTCAGCAGATCGGCACCCCCGTCGAGCGCGCTGGTGATCATGCCGCGGCGCAGGCTGTGGCCGGAGAAGTGGCCCTCGAGCCCGGCAGCGGTGGCGGCGGCCTGGATGATCCGCGCCACGGCGCGATCGGACAGCCGGCTCGGCCCCTGACCGGCGGTGCGGGCGTTGGCGCGCAGGCCGGTGAACACCGCACCTTGAGTGATGTCAGCCGCCGTCAGCCAGGCGGCGAGGGCTGCCACCGGGCAGTAGGGCGAGTCGGGCCGGGTGCGCATGGCCACCACGGGCCGTTTCGCACCCGCCTGATCGCTCTTGGACACCGGGATGCGCACGGTGAGGCCGGCCGGGGCGGCGCGGGCGTGCTCTAGATCGTCGACATCGATCGCGACCAGCTCGGACCGGCGGAGCCCGGTGTCGTAGCCGACCACCAGCAGGGCCCGATCGCGCAGCCCCTTGAGCGTACTCATATCCAGGGCATCGACCAGGGTCCGGATGCAGTCATCGGTCGCCGCTGTTGCCTGCACCGGTGCACGGCCAGCCCGCGCCTGCTGCCGGACGTGGCCGCGGAGGGCTGCACAGGTGATCGGCAGCTCCTGGTCGAGCATCGGGTAGCCATGGCGTTCGTGCATCAGCCGGATGGCGGTGAGTTTACGGCCAGCCTGCGCAGAGTCGGCCAGGTGATCTTATTCACTGCCGTTCTCCCCACTGACGAGGACGACACGATGAAGGCACTGACCCCGCTCGACGAACACGACCCGCTGG
>JAULKR010034777.1:0-12208 GCA_032356305.1 Prasiola linearis | reverse complement strand
GTGTGCAGTGCATAGTTGATTAGTACGATTTGATCAGCTTCTTGCAGACGATCACGGTCTTTTGTTATTGGTTCTAAACTATGAAGTTTTTCCATAAGCGTAATGCAGTGACTGGCAAGTACGTCGTAATTATTTTCGTTGTTTAGATTCTTTTTGAAGAAGTCGAGAATCGTATCTAGCAAGAGAAGTTGATCTTCAATTACAGTAGTACTATTAAGAGATAAAAATTCTGGACTGTCTAATGCGCGATCTCACAGACATATCCTACGCAGTAATCAAGGCTTTATATAGTTCAGATCATTTTCCTTACTAGCAATTACTGTTTCAAGATATTGCATATCTTTGTTATATGAGTCAGCATGAGATTCTACTCGTCATAATGAAAGAACTGCAGCAATCTCATCAGCTGCAGCTTCTGATAATGAAAAAGGTGGTTTTTTTCAAAACTGTCTGGCACGCGCATCGCAAAAAAAGTCTGTATAATGAGTGGTATTAGTATTCTCTTTTTTCTCTAACTCACAGTAGAGATCTGTGAACTCTTTAATGTATGATGAAATATTCATTGAAAACTTTATAATAATAATACCATAAAATATACTTTAGTAACCATACTGTACATACTATATTAATCAAGTCAAATAGTAGGTGTCTCGTAATGAGCCATGGTTCGCGTTTGTGTACTCTGCCCCTATAGTGTATAGTAGTTTATACTTTGTCTGTACACTATGGAAATATCCCTGCGTACCGCGATTGTTCGCTTGATTAAGAAAGTCACACAGTCCACAGCCTATTCGGCATGATCAATCTTTATGGTTGGTCTCCTCTTGTGAGTAGGACTTTTTGTAGGAATATATGAATGACCAAGCCAAAACTCGTGATGATATCAAGAAGTGTATGCAGACTGAGCAGTATGTGGCGCTACATGTACTACATGAGTAGAGTGAGAGAGTTGTGGGTGAGGTTCTGGTAGTTGTGAACAATCTGGATCAAATTGAACATGTTCAAATGTAGTAGAATGTTGATCACTTCCTAGTGAATCAGTGTGTAATTCTCAATGAGCGTGCTCCTGGACGTGAACTGAATGTAGAAACTGATTTAACTGTGCATCAGAAAATAACGACGCAGCATGATGTAATGGCGCGACATTTTGACAGTGAACACAATACTGTTCGTTTGATGGAGTTCTTACCTGTGAGTGTAACTCTGCCAATGCTGACTGTAATAGTGAGTGTGTTTGATGAACCGCTGGAGATAGTTGCTGATGACAGACTATTCAACCCAATGAGACATGAGTATGTGAAGATACTATCACATGATGAGTCTGTACTTCGTGACCATGATGATTTATCTGTGATTGAGCTAGTCAATCATCATGTCTACAAGAAAGTTGATGTAGCTGGTCATGAGCAGAATGTTTTGGAACACCAAACTTTTGTTGATGAATAAATAGTCAAACTACTTGTAATAATCAAAATAACAGAGTAAATCAACAGTCATGTCAACGAATGACTACATGAAATGTGTCATGCTTATGTACGACTAATGCAATATGCTGAGACTGAACTATCGATACCTGAGAAGCATGTGATGATTGAAATACTCTTTCGTGAGATGGATGTAGTGTGACATGTGCGGTTGAAGATGAACTCATATTCTCAGTAAGTCAGCCTGTTACATGATCTTCATTGACACAGTGAGTAACCGCTGATTTTACTATTAGTATTGAAAATACATGAAGTTGATGATCATGAGCATTTGATGTACGTATGGATCCGTTTGATTCAGCATTTTTCGACTTTACAGATACTGCAGCGTTAAATACTTCACTCCAGTACTCAGGAGAATGTAACTCTACGAGCTGAATCTTTACTTTAAATAATTGAGGAGCCAATTGAATATTAGATATACAATGAGTCACTCTTGCAGGCTCAACTACATGTACGGTTCAGTTCTCGCTACCTGTTCTTACTACTGCCCCTTCATCAAGTGGCACGATTTGACTCAATACATCGTGATCGGTACCGGTATGATTCTACCAGACGCCTGCATCAGCGACGTATACGTCAATAAGTGCTTGAGCAGTCTGTGGAGATGGAGTTATTGATAGTGGTGAGTGATGTGATGATTGAAATAGTAGTTCTGGCGACGGTTGTAGTGCAACATGTAAAGTAGAATTATTATCATTAGTCTCACCTGGATCATCTACGGTAACTGATAATGAAGTTGTTAATTTTACATTTACGTATGCAAATCCTACATCGTATCCAACACCACTTTTTGATGGGAGGTTTGATTTTAACAACGATACGGTTTTTGACTTTCCACAATCTGTAACCATTAGCAATGTAGTCTGATGTAATGCATCAAGAGGATTTACAAGTACAGTTACGTATGCAACTAATCCATGATGAGCACAATTTGATCTTAATAATGTAAGTATAGCACCTTCATCATTTTGTAGCTTTAATGCATCATTTACTGTACAAAATAATCCGACAACACAACCCTTACAGACATCGGTAACCGCATTTACTGATCCGAATCAATGAGTAATAGTTGCACCATCATTGTGATGAACAAATACGTACTCCTATGTACCAACTCAGAGAATTATAGCTGATCTGACTCCTGAATCTACTGCATTACAACCATGAAATCAAGCATTTAGCATATCAGTTACCAATACTGAACCTACAGCTCCGCCAGTCTTTGATCTTTCTATCGATGGAGTAAATAATACATATTTTGATGCGAGTACCTTTGCAATTACTACGATAAACGGATGTTGATGAGCAGTTGCAACTACCAGCACAAATTGAGTAAGCGATATACAACTTTGAACATGATCTACTAATGTGTGTACAATAACGTTTACTGCCGATGTTCGCACGCAATCTTGAGGATGATCATCTGCAACACTCATTATTGATGAAGTTTGATGAATTTCTTGATGGGAGTTTCAGGCAGATACCGAAACATACACCTATACTTCAGCGCCCACCTGACCAATCTGTGATTGAGTAAATGTAAACACTACTGGAAGCTCACAGTTCCATAATTTTGACATGTTCGTCCAATGAATTGGATGAGTTCCCTCATCATCAACATACAACTATGAACTTTTTGAAGAAACGACTCCATGAATCTATACATCAGTCGCATCGTGATCAACTCAATGACCGTTACCAAATCCTTATAACTTTAGTCTCAATGGAACAAACTGAGCACCAAGTTATTCTTGAGCTTGATCATTTAGACTCGTATCATTTATTACGAGTGATGATGGTCTCTACGATCCTTCACCATGTCCAAATGTCGAATATACTATTCAACCAGAATGTAAAGATTTAACCTTTACTGTTCCAACAACATGATCGACACTCAACCCATTTACCTATAGTCGATCAATTACTAATAATAGCCTCCTCCAGTCAGTTAACTTTGGTAATGGACAAAGCAATGTACACAATGCTAATAGCGGATCTTGATCATATCAGTACTCAACACCTTGAACCAAGAATATTACTGCTGTAATTGCTTCGACATCATGATTACAAACCGCTAACTGTTCCTATGCCATTGATATCAATGAACCAGTATGACCATCATGTGACTCTACAGTCACGACAACGGTAAGCGGTTCACAACCAACATGCCCATCACAGACATGAACTATTACTGCGACGTTTAGTGGTCTTTCTTCAAGTACCCCTATCAGCTATGTCCTAAAAAATAGTATCAACGGACAAGAGATAAGTGCGAGCTCAAATGTTCGTTCATTTACGTTTACCAATATATCTGCAGGAACATATACTGTTGATATTTACTATACTAATGCCAACTGAGACACTTGTGACGAACTCGCATGACAAAGTAATAGCTATACGATCAGTGCACCTAACTGTCCAAGCTGTGATCAAAATGCACAAGTAACCATTGATGCTCACACTGATGAAACAGCACTTAATGCTAATGACTGAACCGTTAGCGCTACATCAACATCGACAGATACCGTAACAAGATACCTTCTCCTGTCATGAACTCAAATCGTCCAACAAGTCTCAACTTCAGCGACTAGTGTTGTCTTTACAAATGTAGCACCATGAACCTACCAAATACGTGTCGAGTATGGGACACAATGTCCAGCGCAGACGTCTTCGAGTACCGTCACCGTAGATCCATTTGTACCTGCTTCATGTGATCAAGCAGCCTCGGTTACGATACTATGAACATCAGAAAATGCATGTGGAGCAAATAATGGTTCAATTACTGCAACCTATAGCTGAACATGAACACCAACAAGATACTTTCTCGAATGATCGGTCAATAGGCAGTTTGCAACATCTGCTTGATCTCATACCTTTACCTGACTCGCACCCTGAACATACTCTGTCCGTGTCGAGTACACATCACAATCGAGTATCCAATGTACTGTCACTTCTACGAGTCCAGCAAATGTAGTACTCTCTGCTGCAGCATGTCCAAGTTGTAATCAAGATGCATATCTTCAAACTATCACTGATAATGAAACGTGTCAACGTAATGATTGAATTATTAGCACTGGACTTATCGGACAGTCTTCAGGTGTCAACTATATTCTCAGAAATGCATGAGGTATTGTAAATTCTAACAGTACAGGATACTTCACTGGTGTACAACCATGAACCTATGATGTGTATGCAAGTTATTCATGAATATGATGAGCATTTTGTCAATATGTAGATAGCTGAATTATCGTCTGAGCTGCAACAGGATGTGGATGATGAACGACTTGAACTCCATGAGGATCTTGTGACAGCAATCAAGGACTCTCACTCATCACCGAAAATGAAACCTGTAGTGAAAACGACTGATCAGTTACGGTAACCTACACTTGATCATCAACTGCAGCACAAACCTATAGACTGTTTATCTGAAATACGCTTATTGGGACAAACTCTACATGAGTCTTTACCGGGATGTCTAACTGATCCTATACGATCACCTCGACCTATACCGCATGATCAAACTGATGTACAACTGCTCCTTACTCATTTAGTATCGACAGCGCTTCATGATGTTGATGACCAACCACATGACCTACATGTAACCAAGCGTCTGTAACGGTTGATCCTCAAAGTGAACAAACATGTAACGGACGTGATGGTAGCGTCCAAGCTTCATTGCAATGATGAACAACAAACGGATATGATCTCTATTTCTGAACTCAATATGTGGACAGGAATACTACAGGACTGTTTACCAATCTTGCACCTGGTACCTATCGTATTGTAGCATACTATGACGCGTCACTTTCATGTTCTACTCAATCTGTTCCCTTTACTATCGCTGCGGCAACGTGCTGATGAGCGTGTGATGCACTTAGCAATCAACTCTCAGTAGACAGTAGCGATGAGACCGTGTGCTGAACCAATGATGGTACTATCACGACAACGTTGACTTCTACAGCGTCATATACATATACCCTTTATCAAGGAGTTACTATTGTTGGTACCAATACAACATGACAGTTTACAAACCTTGCACCATGAACCTACGTAGTGGAATGAACCACTACTCAAGGTACTCAAGGAAACCAATGTACCACACGCTCAAATGGTATTGTTATTAATCCAGCAACATGATGTAATTCATGATGATCACTTTGCGGAATAGCATCAGGACAGAGGTATGAACAATCAACTGATATACGTGATAGTGATCGTTGTGTGAGATGAGCTGATGGATCATGACCTATAACTGAGTCAGGATGAGGGTTTTTCTGGACCTGCAGACAGTGATGAACTATTGAAACGTGTAAAGCTGAACAAGGGACACCGTGAACAACTGCATGAACTGCGACAGCAACAGCGTGAACCGCGACGGCTGGTACCGTTACTGCTGGTACGGCAACGGCTTGAAATACCTCAAGCTGAAACACCAGCGCTTGAAGCACAAGTTCTGGTAGTTCAAGTTGAGGACGTGGTTCATCAATTAGATGCTGAAATGGAAGACTTGATCGTTTTGAACAGTGTGATGATGGAAATCGTAAGAGCGGAGATTGATGCTCAAGAAGCTGTAAAATTGAGGATGACGATAATAACGACGATACTAACGATACCGTTACTAATCCTGTCAACCCATGAACGCCTTCACAAAGAATTGTCGAACAAATTAGAGAAAGTATTGAATCAATTCAGGCGTCATGTGAATACACTGATGTAAACTATACTCAAAGACTTGAACGCTTTAGAGATCTTACATGGAACGATCGTTACGATCCTAGTTACATCTTAACTCTCTTTTGTATTACAAAATGATACAAGGAAAACTTCAACCGTACTGCGCCAACCGGTATCTGAGAAGCCATTAAAATTATTACAAAAGTTGATGCTATTGGACAGTGAAAACAGTTTAACGAAAATGTCAGTTCATTTTCGATGTCATGATCAGTTCCCTATAGTGATGTATCACCGCGTGCATGGTATAAACCCTATGTTCTGTATGGACTACAAAATTGACTCTTAGAGTGAGTTACCGCAATGCATCGTAACCCACTAGAACTCAAAGCATTAACACCTGTCCGCAAAGAACAGTTTGAACGTATGATGCAAAATGCATGAAAGAGCTGATTTGCCATCAATATGAACGCTGCTGGAAGGAGTCTAGACAATCAAAGTGAAGATCTTTTCGACTTCTTACAACTCGTGAGGCCATCTACACCTACTATTAGAACTGAGTATTTGACGAGACAGACGGTAGCTAATCATGTAGTAGACACGTTCCCAGAGCGTTTCGAAAACTATAGATACCTCGTGTGAAATAATCTTATGTTCTATGAGATGCTCATCAAGAAAATTCAGAATCTTCCTGCATCTGAACAAGAGGCTTATGTTCGTACTACAATTCGTAAATTAGAAAACGGAGATATAAGAGCTAACTCCGATGGACGAAGATTGGACGTAGAAGTGATTATTGAACTTTTGGAGATGGTGATTGATTAGAAGCGACATCTGTACGTCTATGCGACCAATAGGTAAGTGCTCCAGCACCTCCAACGATTGCAATCATCGTCCCTACTCAGTATCGCAAAATTCATGTCGAGTACTCATCATACTCGAAGAGTCACAGTCTTAATGAACTTACTAGCGTATAGAGGAGAAAAATAACAAGCACAGCTCGAAGTACTGGAAGAACAGTACCGTTTCAAAGTAGTTTGAGTGCCCATCACGAAGACGTCTCGCGAATAAATCCGACGAGGCGTTTTGATATCCGCAAAAAAACAAGAGTCTCAGCAATCGCAACCAGCACGATAAGATAACTATTGAGATAACGGTCTACGATATCAAGGAGGTACAGTCAATTTCGTTGGACAAATGTCAATGAAAGCACTCAAAGAACGAGACAGACTAGTTTCGTGATTGTCTTATTTTCAAGGGTTAGAAGGTAGTCTCTGATCGAAATCACTCCTGTCTCGACCATCGCCATCGCACTATCGATCGCTAAGAAAAATACTGTTCCAAAAAACATAATCGCAAAAAGCGTCGGAGCAAACGGAATCTGTGCAATCGCTTCAGGAATCGTCACGAATGCGAGTCACGGTCCTTATCCGCTCACTTCTGATACGGCAATTCACTGTGACTGCGCCATAAATCCAAGCGTACCAAACACAAGCACTGCGGAAATGATCGAAGTAATCGTATCACCAAGTAATACTATCAAGGTCGATCACAACACTTCACTTTTTCTAGGCTTCATAGAGGCATAGGCGACCATCATCCCAAACCCGATGGAGAGTGAAAAGAAAATCTGTCCTGCTGCAGCAAGCCACACAGTCGTATCAGTAAGTCTCGACCAATCAGTATTAACGATAAACTCAAATCCAAGCGCAGCACCAGGCAACGTTACTACTCTAATCATCAATAGTACAAGAAAAAGGAATGGAAGCGTCGCAGTGATCCAAACGACTTTTCCTACAGACTGGGCACTATGACGGGTAAACCAGTAGATCAATCATCGAACGACAATCGTAGCTAGAAGTACCGGTGTCGACAGTGCTCGCCATCATGTGTCAGGTGTGTCACTGAGTTGGAGGACGTTCGTATAGAAGAACTCAGATGCTTGTCATGCTCGAGGCAGCGATCCCGTAAACAGACTCTGTACAGAAAATCGTAAATAGTCTAATGACCAACCGATCACTACCGAGTAGTACGTAATGATCGCGAACGCAGTGAGCGCTCAGGTCCATCCTATAATGGCTGGTCGCCTGATAGCAATGCTTCCCGTCCTCGTAGGGGCTGCAAGACGATCAAGTGCGGTCGATGCTTGATTCTTGATCGCACTACCAAACGCCATCGCTCCTCCCTTTTGTTGCATCTGTCCAAACGCAATCTCACCTACCAGCAGTCCAAGTCCGATTATAAACAGCATCACAAAGTACACAGCGAGAAAGACAAGCCCACCGTTGTCGTAGACCTGAAATGGAAATCTTCGAAGGTTTCAGAGTCCAGCCGCTGATCATATTGCAGCGAGGATGAACGTTCGACGTGAGGATCGTTGGTGTGGCATGCGTTGTAGAGTATTACAATAAACAAAAGAACTATAAATAAATTTTTGACACTACCAAGTGATAGTTGACTCAGTCAAAAAAACCACTCGCTACGCGAATGGCTTCATCAGGTTTTCTATCAGTACCTCCTTAGATACTATCGTACTTCTCCATTAAGAGCTCAGCATCAATTCTATTGATCAGTTCTTGGACTACTCATACGATAATAATCACTCAAGCTCCAGAAATAATTACTGGGATCGAACCGATAGACTGTGCAGCCTGTTGGATGAAGGGAATGTAACTAAGAACGTAGGTGTAAATACCAATAACTCATAGTCCAATACCTCCCCAGAGACAAAGGTGCATCAAGATACCATTGAGGTACTTTGTAGTTTCTTCACCAGGTCTAATACCTGGAATGAATCCGCCTCTTCTCTGAATCGTATCAGCGATCTTTTCTGGATTAAACGTAATCATCGCGTAGAAGAACGTGAAGAGAACGATGAGGATGAAGTAAGCAATGATAACTATCCAACTTGGTTGCTGTGTGTATATATTGAAGTTAGCTTCAATCCAAGTAGCTGCTTCAAGCATAGCAGGATTTGGTGAACCCATATTAATCACAATCTGAGATACAAGATATGGAAATGTAGCAAATGCAATAGCGAAGATAATTGGTATCATCCCTACTGGATTTAATGGTATTGGAAGACTAGCAGTCTCCTGAACCTGTCACTGTCTAGCATAGACAACCGGTATATCCTTTCTCGTCTTGATTAGCAAGATTGAAAGAAGAATAAGCACAAGAACAATTGCAGACATGAAGATCACTACATTGAGAAGATCAGCACCTGCAGTAGAGATATACGTAAATACTTGAGAAGTAATACCCGCCACGATAGAGGCAAAAATTAAAATCGATATACCATTAGCAATACCCTTTTCTGTAATAAGCTCTCATAACCACACAAGGAGGATAGAACCCACTGAGAGGGTAAATGCTGTGATCAAGAGTGTCCCAGCATCAGTAGCAATAGCTTGACCACCAAGAAGATAGTTGATGAAGAATACCATTCCGATTGCCTGGAGAAAAGCAAGTGGGAACGTTAACCATCTCGTATACTGCTGTATTTTTTGTGTTCACTGCTCTCACTGTTCTTGAAGTTCTTCAAGATGAGGAACTACAGCTGTGAGTAACTGCATAATAATCGATGCATTAATGAACGGAATAAGTCCTACAGCAATAAGCGAGAAGTTTTCTAAGGTTCAACCTAGAAGGATAGCAAAGAACTCTAGACCTCACCCAGACTGCAACGTTCTTGAGAAGAGTACTCAAAGATCAGCAAATGGTACCGGTACAAATACTAAGAATCTATAGATGAGCAAAATACCGAGGGTGAAAAGAAGTTTCTTTCTCACTACAGGATTTGTCACCATGTCACGAATATATGCGAAGAACTTTTCCATATGATATACAAAATATTTTATAAAAAAGGCTCAATTGCGCTAGCAATAGAACCTACACTCGCTTACGCGATAGAACCTCAAGCGTCTTCAATAGCTTCACGTGCTCACTTTGAAAACAACGTGATTCACACAAATGATAGCTTCTTCCCAACACTTTTTCAAAGGATCTTTACTTGCTGAGCAGGAGTTTTAATAAGACCTGCATCAGAAAGTGACTGATGAGTAATCGGTGATGTGACATCTACATTTTCTAGTGTTTCCAAATTAATTGGAGCAACATCCTTGAGAAGTTTGAAGTATCTTTTAAATCATCTTGCCTTAGGCAATCTCATATGCAAAGGAGTCTGTCCTCATTCAAACCATAATGGTACAGTACCACCGGCTCTAGATCTCTGACCAGCCATACCTCTTCCACAATAATTACCGTGACCATTTGAGTTTCCTCTTCCCACGATTTTCTTTGTTTTACTAGTGCGTCCTGTTGAAGGAGTAAGTTCGTGAATTAACATATGTATGTTCTATACGTTGAATAAATTAGTCTTTTTTCTTGTCAGAGTTAACTTGTGACGGAGCAGCAGCTGCTTTCTTAGTTTCATCTTTCTTTGCTACTACTTTCTTGGAATCATCTTTATTAACTACTTCTTTTTTCTTTTTTCCGTGAATCTTTTCTAATCTGTCTGATTTATATCATTTAAGAGCATGGAGCGTCGCAATTGCATTATTCAATTTGTTATTTGTACCCATTATCTTAGATAAGATATTAGTATATCAAGCAAGTTCTAGAACAGATCTCACAGATGATCAAGCTTTTAATCATGTACCATCTGCAGCAGGAATAAGCTTTACGCGAGCTGCTTTAAACTTTGTAACAGTTTCATAAGGAATAGAAAGAGAATCAGTAATAGGAACTTCAATAATATTCTTATTAGCTTCACGAGTAGCTTTTTTAACTGCTATCGATACATCTCATCACTTAGCAACTCACAGACCAACTTTACCTTTTCTGTTTCAGATAAGAATAATTGCTCTAAACGAAAGCTGTCTTCATCAGGTAGTAACTCTTGTTACTCTTCTTACTTCTAACAGCACTTCATCATACTCCTTCTTAGGTTTATCTCTTCTTCATCTTCTTCCTCCTCATTTTCATCACTTTCACCCTCTACTATTTCTGTCATTTCTATCATTTCTGTCTCCACCAGAACTTCTTCATCCTGAACTTCTCTCATTAGAAGATGAAGGTTTGTGAGGTTTTCAGTCTGGAATATCAGTTGCTGCAACTACAGCTGCAGGAGTAGTATTTCATTGTTTATCTGCCGCCGCAGTGTCCGCCATAGGCGTCCCATCAGAAGCTCCCGCGTTTGGTGTCTGTTTAGGGGTATTTGATGCTTCCGGAGAAGCGTTGTTTTCATTTGTAGCCATTGGTAGGTGTGTTTAGTTTAAAAATTAAGTCATCATTCTCTAGCTCCTCTAGCGAGTTCAGCTACTCTTCAGTGGAAAAGGAATCCATTTCTATCAAAGATAACAGCATCAATACTTTTTGCTGTAGCAGCTTTGGCAAGCTCTTGACCAACAGAAAATGCACTTTCTGACTTAGTTCCTTTAACTGCAGCAAGATCACTTGCTGTAGCGAGAACTGTTCAATCAGTGTCAACGATTTGCGCACGCATGTGCTTGTTAGATCTGTTGACAATAATTCTTGGTAAGTCAGATAACACCTTTGCCTTTACGTTGGCTCTGTGCTTTCTTCTTCCGTAGCGAGTCGACTTTGCTTTCGACTGATGTGCTAATGTACGCATAATACTGCTATACTAAGAGGTAAATACTAATTTAATTGTCTTATTTCTTCGTCGCTGTCTTACCAGCCTTCATCTTTATCGTCTCTCCAAAGTGTCTCACTCATTTTCACTTATATGGTTCAGGCTTTCTGTACGATCTAATTTTTGAAGCTTGTTCTCAGACAAGTTGTTTATCAATACTCTTCATGATAACCATATCATTACCCTTAGGATCTTTACCTACTTCCATCTCTACTCCAGCTGGGATAGGATGATTGACAGGGTGAGAGTATCCAAGGTTAAGAACAAGAGTAGATCATTGTACCTTAGCGTTATATCAAACTCAGATAACTTGAAGTTTTCTTTCATATCACTCTACCACTCATACAACCATATTGTTAATAAGTGCTCTTGTGAGTCATCGAAATGCTTTATG
>JAULKR010034666.1:0-12223 GCA_032356305.1 Prasiola linearis | reverse complement strand
ATGGGCTTTGCGATTGTGTGAGGGCAGGGGTGGAAACGCAGGCGCATAGCCTGACCTGAACCAAGTGGACGACCGTTTCACTTGGTTCAGTCGCAAAATCGATCCTTTTTGCGACGGTTTCAGGGGGTAAGTGATTTCAAGGGCTTGGCAGTCGCAAAACCCTGTTGCACAATATCTGCATGAAATACGGATATGCACGAGTATCGACAGCAGACCAAAACCCGCAATCCCAACGGGACGCACTCAAGGCGGCAGGATGTGAAAAGATTGTCATTGACCAGGTGTCTGGTGCATCAACATCACGCCCAAAACTCGACAAGCTGCTTGCGAAGGTGGAGGAGGGCGATGTGCTGACTGTGCATCGCCTCGACCGTCTGGGGCGCTCCCTGCCGCATTTGATTAGAGTGGTTCATGATCTCGATGCGAAGGGTGCGGGCTTTCAATCGCTCGCTGAAAATATCGACACGACGACCGCAGGGGGGCGGCTTGTGTTTCACCTCATGGGCGCTCTGGCCGAATTTGAGCGATCTTTGATAGTGGAGCGCACACAGGCAGGGCTACAGGCTGCACGGATTCGAGGGGTAAAGGTAGGACGCCCGCGCTTACTAACGAATTCACGGGTTGACCATGCTCGTAAACTGATCGATGCAGGTGAACCTGTCTCGTCGGTTGCGCGGTCTCTTGGCGTCGATAAATCTACGCTCTACCGTGCCATAAAATGATCGCTTTTATTGTCAAAGGTATTCCAATGGCAAATTTAGTACCAACAGATGTCAAGCGTTCCTCAATCATAAAACAAAGAAAAAACGAACCTAAAATCGATTTTAATTTACGACGTTTAGGGCTGCAGTATTTTGTAGAAAATTTTTGTTCATGCCCCCATCAAAACGATGTCCTCACAACAATGTTCTCTTTATTTGAACAACCAAATTATCTAAAAGAATATCTAAAAGAATATCTAAATCCTGATTTGGACATTGTGTTTGTAGGCTCTATCGAGCGCAGAATATTATTTGTATTTGGCACAGAAACGCATGCTATTGCTTTTGGCGAATACAATTTAGATGTATTATCAAGTAATATTTTATCTAAAGTAGAAAATTTTAAATCAGTCAACTCACTAATGTATAAAATATATCATACGACAAGCATAAAATCATATATCAATAGTCCAGTTATTGCATTAATCGCATTATATCATCCAGAAATATTCCCTCTTCCACGATTTTCGTTATCTATTTCTGATCTTATTAGATCAGCGCGTAACGAGGGTGCAGCAGAAATTTTTGCATACGATATGCAATTAGGCATTAGCGCTGAGCAAATTGCACATGAAATATTTAAAATACAACCTGACATTATCGGAATATCTTCTACTTATGGGCAAGACGATATTCTAACTAAGATAATGAAATTAATTCCAGAAAATACTCGAAAAAAATCTCTTATTGCTTTCGGTGGAAGCCTATCTGCGTTAAATAAGGATGCATTATTAAATAATTTTCCATCTTCCGTAATATCAATTGGTCAAGGCGAACCTACAATTACAGGCCTTATTCAATTCCATAGAAACGAAATAAAAATAGATGCTATCTCTGGAATAGCTTACAAAAATGACAAAGGAATTATACAACATACATTGAATCCTTCGCCACGTGAAACAGATGATATGCTACCAGAACTTGATTTGCTTGCGAAAACATTTCAGGCTAGCGGTGTCATGCAATTGGAGTCTAGTCGCGGATGTAGTTATGCTTGTTCATTCTGCCCACGATCACATAAAGGCATCTGGTCTGGTGACGATCCAATCGGGCTGTTGAATATATTACCTGATATCAATAGAATTAAATCTGATTACCCTGATATTTCCCCTCGGATTTTTTTAGTTGATGAAGAATTCATTGGATATCGCGATTCAGGTGAATCTGAAAAGCGCGTCAAAAACGTTGCAAAAATTATAAATAATTTTGGCTTTAGCTTTGAAACAAACTCTCGTGCTGATCAAGTTTATCGACCACATAAAAATAAGGAATGGCATCTTGAAAGAATTTCCCTTTGGCGTGAACTTATTGACAATAGATTAGATCGTTGTTTGTTTGGAATAGAGTCTGGTGTAGATTCCATTCTTGATAGATTTAATAAAAAAGTTTCTTCCGATCAAAATAAGATAGCAATTCGTATTCTATCTCTGACAGGTGTTCCTCCACGTTATACATATATTACTTTTGATCCGCTGATGACCCGTGATGAACTATACGCTAGTTATCAATTTCAAGGACGGACTGATTTGATATTGAAATATAATGAATTGTTAACAGAAAGTGATATTTTTGACATAGCGGTTGACGATCATAAGTCTCAATTACACACAATTAATATTCCCTTTTACAGTCATATTAGTTATATGCTGGTATCAATGGAGTGTTTGATTAACTCTCCTTATTCTTTGTCCGCCGCAGAACATAATCTGTTGGGAAAAAAGAACTCTAGTATGGGAAGTTATCAATCTGAATATCTCGACAAAGATATAGGATTATTCAGTGAAGCCGCTCAGCGGTGGATTGATAGAAATTTTAGCTTTGATTATTTACTGAAAAGTATAGAAAAATATACTCATGGTGCTGCAAAGCAATGCGTTCGTGAACTTCGTGTAATCTTAAAGAATTTTTCTTTCGATTTGCTTGGTTATTTTCTAAAGCTTTGGAATCCAAGTGACACTCGATTGAATATCGAATCAAAAAAATCATACTCTATAGATATAGAAGACGCATCTTTATCGTTTAATAACGCCACAAATATTTCCGAGAAGCGTTATGAACTTATTCAAGTAATGGACAAATTGTTTACGATATTAATTTTTGAAGTAAGAGAGAATTTTGAATCTTTAAAGGATGATTTTTTAGAACGTGAGAAACTTCTAATTTCTAAAAAAATTAATGAATGGTCGCAAATAAAATCGTGGGAATTAATAAATGGATAAAGGAATCATGAACTTAGCGCATATAAAAGCTAGTTTATTAGCTAACGGTTTACAAATGACAGATCGATTTTTAACAAACTATAAGCCTCCTCTTTTAATAAAACGGCGTGCCTATGGCAATAGCGACTCAGAGCATTACTTTAATCAAGAAATACCCCAAGAGGTCGTTCTTGATGAGAGTGGCATTGTATGTGGAATTCATGCACGATCCGAATCTAGTTGGATACTTGACTATGATGAGAGATTTTTCCTTTCAAAAAATAATACCCATATCTTAGATGTAAATTTTCCTAGAATACCGAAATTTTACGATTTCTGTTTATCTTCCGGAAAAAAGGGAAATACTATTGGAACTCTATATGGAGGCCAATCACTTGGTATATTTGTTTACGGATCATGTGCATTAGTTGATAACAATCAAGCCTGCCAATACTGTTCTATTTCTCCAAACAGATTAAAGCAAAATGAATTTGCTCAAATTGTCAAAATTAAAGACGTTTATGACATAGTCAAATATGCATTAAATGAAGATTCCAATATAATTTCTCAAATTATGATTAACGGTGGTAATTTTCGAGATAGAGATAAAGGTTTTTCTTATTATTTGAAAATTTGTGAAGCAGCACGGCGAGCAATTAATGATTGCAAGAGAAGTGAAGATGTTGAATTACACCTCATAATCTTCCCCCCTGAGTCATTGAATCTCATAGATCATTTGGCAGACTTCGAAGTGTGTGTTGCCATGAATACAGAAGTCTTTGACGAGCAGCTTTTTGCTAAATATTGTCCTGGAAAATTAGAAATTGGCGGACATAGAATAATTCATGAAAGCCTCGACCGAGCCGTCAACGTTTTAGGTGAAGGAAATGTTTTCTCAATTTTTGTTGGAGGATTAGAGAGTATTGAATCCCTAAATAGAGGATTGCTTCACTCACTCTCCCGAGGTATAGTTCCCATTGTTAACGTGTTTCATGCAGACCCAGATACGCCTTTAGAATTTCATCCGATACCCGATACTAAATCAGTTATCGAAATTGGAAAAATTCTTCAAGAAGCCTACTTAATGCACAATTTTTCAAGACCATTCTATGAAAGCTGTGGGCGTAATGCATTGGATACTGAAGCACACCGTGGAATGTTTTAGTACATAGCTACAGCTCAATAGGAAAGACAATGGATAAATTTAATATTAGTGTTAATGCTATTCTTTATAAAAATGGCAAGGCCCTTCTAATTCAAAGAGCTGGAACGAAATTTTATAACGGACACTTTAGCTTTGTGGCGGGGCATTTAGAGTTAGGCGAAGACCCCGTGCAAGCTATAAAAAGAGAAATCGAAGAGGAAATTGGATTTACAGAAGATGATTTTTCCAAATTAGCCCCTCAACTTCATGCCACACGTATATATTCTGATTATACATATATAGACTTTTTCTATACTGCTGATTTAATCAGTGAAAAAGAAATAATACTTGAAGACGATAAAGTTAAAAATCCAACTTGGGTTAATCCATTTCAACCGCCTGAAAAAACGATTGATTATATTGCAACAGTTTTACGTCACATATCAGACCCAACCAAATCTACACGGTCTATTGCATTTTTCTACGATGCTGTCGAAGTCCCAGCTAACTCTGTTATTTTATATGATTAACTGTTGATTATAATTTTTTTTCGTCAGGACTAGGCGACCGACCGCCGCGTGTCTGGCTCCGCGTACTATGCCACGGCTTACACCCCCCATCATCATTCGACGCGCTCCGATGCCACGGCTTACGGATTTTGGAGTCTGGCCGCTCCTCAAGCTGGCGATCCGTGCGCGTCTTCTTGTCGGCCAATGTCGGCTCGTCGGATGATTTCACCTCTGGCGGTGGCTGTGTTGACCTACTGGCGGACGTTGCTCTCATTCCCCCCATACCGCGCGGCGCGGGTGCAGGGGACGGCGTAGGATCGTGTCTAGGCGCTCTGGTAGGCTTTGCCACCTTCTCGGCCTTCCGTGTCGTCTCTCGCGTGAATTTCGGCTCTAGGGGCTTCTCCTTATCCAGCCCACGCTTTGCATCGGGGGCAGATCTGACAGGCTTCTTCCGCTCCTTCTCGAATGACGGATCTTGCACCCGCTCGTCACGGGCAAGGTACTTCTTCGCCCGAAGCTGTCCGCGCCGTGTGTTGATCGCCTTGCCTGCCTTGTCGCGGCGGCGCTGCTGCCTCTCGACCTGTTGGCGGCGTTCGAGGTCATGCCGCTTCTGTAACGCCTGCCGCTGCTCTACCTCGCGCCGCTCAATGTCCTTCAAGGTGGCCTGTAGCTGCTGGCGGGTGTTCTTATCGACGCGGTTCTGGCCGAACACGTCGCGCAGGAATTTCCTGCCCCATCCTTGGGATTCAAGCCGTCGATCTGTCGCCTTCAGCTCGGCGGTGATTGTCGCCTTCATCTTCCCGTAGGATTGCGCAAGCTGGTTGTTTAAGTCGTCCTGCTGGCGCTCCTGCTTGCGTGTGAGGTCCAGCCCTTTGAGCGCCTGCGCGTTCTCGATCTCCTTGACGCGTTTATCCGCCCATTTCTCGAAGGACGTGCGGCGACGGTCGATCTCCTTTTCCAGCTCGAACTCGGCGGCGTACCACTGCGCCCGCAAATGATTGTCGTTGGCGATCTGGCGGTTTTCATCACCAATGCGCGATTGCTTGCCGTTGCGCTCCATGTCGTCAGCCACGGGGCCACGGTGCTGGCTCGGCTGGCGGTCGATCCCCTGATCCTCATAAGAACGGTGATCCACCCGCACCTCATGGCCGTGCCGTTTAAGCTCGCGGTTCTGCACCTCCGCCCACCTCTCCCGCCATATCGGGAGAAGGGTCTTCTGGTCATTCCATGCGCGGGCGGTCGGGGTGGATTTCTTCTGGTGAAAGCCCTCCGCCGTCAGCTCTCGCATGGTGAGCATGATATGCGCATGATGGTTTCGCTCGTCGCCCTTGGTGTTCGGCGCATGAAGGTTCACATCGGCAATCATCCCCCGATCAACGAATTGCTCCTGCACAAAATCACGCACCAGCTCACGGCGTTGGTCGGCGGTCAATTCGTGCGGAAGCGATAGCTGAATTTCGCGGGAAAGCTGGCTGTTCTTGCGCGTTTCGATAGCTTCGACCGCGTTCCATAGCTGGGCACGGTCGGCCATCCATGACGGCGTGTTGTCGGGAAGCATGATTTCCGAATGGGCGATACCGCCCTTGCGCCGGTAGTCATGGCTCTGGCCGATACGCTCGTCATGCAGCAACGTTGCTGAACGATAGGCGGCGGCGGCAACGGCAGATTTGCCAGTGCCGCGACTAATAATTTTCGCGCTAAGACGATAATCCGCCATGTCGGTCGTCGCACCCCTTTGCTCCGCAAGACGCACACAAACTCTCTTGAGTTTGTATAAGTGCGCACTTCGTGATGTTCGCCCGTTGCTATCACCTGATCTTCTATGCTTACATTCCGTAATGCCACCACGGAGTCGAAAATGTCCACGCGAAAAACGCCAGAACAAAAAATCGAGGAATTGGAAAAGAAGCAAGCTCAGATCAAGGCGCGTCTCCAAAAAGCAAAAGCTCAAGCAAAAGAAACAACCCGCAAAACAGATACACGGCGTAAGATCATTGCTGGTGCACTCGCTCTCGAACATATGGAACATGACGAACAATTCGCAGCAACCATGATCCGCCTTCTCAACCGCCATATCAAACGCGATGCAGACCGCCATTTGTTTGGCCTTGGTGATCCTCCTGCAAACGATGAAACGGCACCCGCGCCCGAAGCTGACCCTGCTCCGCCCCGTTCGATGTTTTCAAAATTAGCTGGCCGCTCAAGCTAGCAGATAAGGCGCGTCATGCCGTCGATGGATTTCTCTAGCCTGCGCGGCTACCGCTACAAGCGCGGGCGCTTCTATCTCGGTGTCTCCCCCTTCTGGCGCAAACAGATCGGCATAGACAGCGACCGCCACGCCATCACCATTGCAGGTTCGCGGGCGGGCAAAGGCGCGGCGATCATGATTCCGAACCTGTTGCGATGGCCGCATAATGCCCTCGTCATTGATCCCAAGGGCGAGGCGGCGGAAGCCACCGCCCGCAAGCGCGAACGCATGGGGCAAAAGGTCTATGTCATCGACCCCATGGGAACGGCCAATGTGCCGAAACGAATGCGGGCGCGGCTGAATCCGCTTGACCGCATTCGCCTCGGCACCAATCGAGAATATACCGATATCGTCGCCGTGGCGGACGGGCTGGTGATGCGCTCCGATCCCCGCGCGGCCTTCTTCGATGGCGGGGGCATCGACGTGCTGACGGGCGCGATTGTCGATGTGCTGTGCGATAAAGACCCTAAGAAGCGCAACCTGATCGAAGCGCGGCGGCGCATCCGCACCGACTTCGACGCCCTTGTTGAACGCTGCATCAAAAACCCCGCCATGTCTGGCCTCGCCGAAAACATGGGCAACCGCATGATGTTCTCTGGCGATGGCCCCGCCCAATCTTTCAAGGCCACCGCAGACGAGAATTCAAAATGGCTCGACGACACCTCGATGCGCGAAACGCTCGAAGGCTCGGACTTCGATTTCAACGCCCTCAAGCACAAGAAAATGACGATCTACCTCGTCATCGATCCTGACCTGCTGGAACTGCATGGCCGCTTCCTGCGCCTGTTCGTGCGCACCGCGATCTCCGTCATGGCGCAAAAGGACGGCCACGGAAAACTCAAGGGGCGGCGCTGCATGTTCTTCCTCGATGAGTTCGCCAGTCTCGGCCATATGAGCGAGATTCAGAAGGCGGCGGGCGCGATGCCCGGCTATGGCCTGCACCTCTGGCCGATCCTTCAAGACCTCGGCCAGCTCACCGAACTCTACGGCCCAAGCGGGGCCGATACGTTCTTTGGCAATTCGGACGCGCAAATCTTCTTTGGCAATACCGACGACACCACGTCGAATTATATCTCTGAGCGTATCGGGCGGCGCTATGAGGCGGGGATATTTGGCGGCGACAAGGAACACGTCGGCCAGCCTCTCATGACACCGCAGGAAGTCCGCAAGCATGTCAGAAAACCCAAGCCCGATAGCATTGCGCGACGCATGATCGTCTTCGGACGCGGCGACGATGTGCTGTCGGTCAGACCAAAGGGATATTGGCAGTGAGGCACGCCCTCAAGATCATGCTGAGTGTCATGGCGCTCCTGACGGCCCTACACGGCTTCAGGGCGTTCCTTGGGCCTGAAACCTACGCTAACTTCCATGAGTTCATGTTTGCCGACTATGTGACCGTCTATGAGCGTCATAGCGGTTCCCTGTGGTTGATGTTGAAGGAACAGGCCAGCCGTGAAGAGTTCCGCCCCTACGTCATCGCCGCCGCCGTGCTGGCGGCTGTATCGCTCCTGCTCCGCTTCCTGACCGTCTCCCGCAATGTCTGCGCCTTGATCGCGGGCGTGTTCCTGTTCGATCTGGGGTTGTGGTATTTCGCCGATGGCGAGCAACCTTCAACACGCTTCGCCCTTATAGGAACTGGCTCCCTGCTCTGGATGATCGTTTCCAGCTTCATCGTTGTTGAAGAAGGCGGTACAGGCCGCATCTTCCGCCGTATCTGGCGAAGACTCAAAAGCTGACGCATGCGCCCTGCCCTCTCTCGGCAAATCGTAAGCGCGACCGCATGGGCTGGGCGATGCACTTTCAATTCTCAGTGCTGGAAGCGCGGCGTTTGGCTATGCGCCTATTGGCTCAAAATTAATCACGACCCGATGCCCTGTCGCCTTGGCAAAGCGGTTTAGGGTGCGGGTCGATGGCCTTTCTTTTCCGCCTTCAAGACGGGCGATATAGGCTTGGGATGTTTCCATCCGCTCGGCTAATTCCTGTTGCGTCAGTCCTGCCGTGCCTCTGGCGCGGATGAACTGCTCGGCCAAGGCAAACTCGTCCTCAAGAGCCGAAAATTCGCGGCGATAATCGGGGTCTTTGTTCCATTCCTCGAAAACCTGCTGTGCTGGAATGGCTTTCCTATTCTCCTTCGTCATTTTCTACCTCCTTTGCCCTCCCAAGGGCGGTCTCGATTTCGCGGCGCGGGGTCTTCTGGCTTTTCTTCGTGAAAACCCGCACGACGACGATGCGTTTTTCTACAGCGGTCACGTAGACGGCACGGGCAATCGTGTCCCTGCCCTTCATCCGCATTTCCCAAAGCTTGCCTTCGAGGTGCTTGATGTATGGCTCGTGAACGCGCTCAAGCCCGACCGCTTCGACAAGCTGAACGATATGGGCAAACTTGGCTTTGATGTCGTTGGGTTGCCCCTGCATCTCGTCCAAAACAGCTTCGTTCAAAAATTCTATCGACCACATAGAAGCATTATGCTTAAAAAAGCATAATTTGTCAAATCCTGTGAACGCTGAAAAATCGCAAGGGGTCTCATTGGCGACCCCTCTGCCGCTTCGCGGCATTCACCCCCCTAGGATATTGGCCCAATAGTATGGAACGAAGGACGGAGCGCAACGGTCAGGCGGAGCAAATCGCTTTTGATCCATGTAAGTGGATCAACTTAAAACACAGAAACACATAAAACATGAAATACAGACTTCCGTGAAAGCGTGAATCTGTGTAAAGTGTCGCCATGATTATCGCATTCCTCAATCAAAAAGGCGGTGTTGGGAAATCTACGCTCTCGATCAACGCCGCTGATTATCTTCACCGCCAAGGGCATAGCGTCTTACTGATAGATGCTGATCCACAAGGCACGTCTTCACATTGGGCGTCCTTGCGGGATGATGCGCCTTTTCCTGTTATCACGCTTGCCCGTGAAAACATGGCCAAGGAAATTATTGGTCATGCGCGGAATTATCAGCATGTGATCATTGATGGCCCTCCACGGGCGGAAGCTCTATCGCGGGCAATCATTATCGCTTCTGATCTAGTGGTGCTTCCTATCGAACCTTCTGGCGCGTCCGATTGGGCAAGTGCCACGACAGTTCAACAAGTACGAGAAGCCTTAGAATATAAAGAAACACTGAAATCTGTGTTTCTTTGTTCACGGATGATAGCAAATACGGTCATAAGTCGCGCAATTCGTGATCATGTGGCCGAGCATGAAATTCCTGTTCTTACCCGTGGCGTCGTGAACCGAGTGCCATTCGCAGAAGCCCTGACGCAAGGGCAAACGATTTTTGAGTACGCCCCAAACAGTGATGCCGCCAAAGACATTGCAGAAGTTATGAAAGAGATAGGAGTTTCTTACGATGCCAAAGACGATAGCTAAACCTAAACCTAAACCCAAGGCACCACCAACGGATAGCGACATTCAAGCGTTTGTCTCTGGTGGTCACGGTAAAGACACAGAAACACAGAAATCCGTAAAACAAGATACACGGAAAACTGTGGAAATGGCGCGACTCACTGTCGATCTAGCCAAGGTGGATCATCGGCGTTTCAAAATCGCTTGCACATCAGCAGGAGTTAAAATGAACGACGAAATTCGCCAGTTCATCGAG
Organism: Prasiola linearis; assembly: GCA_032356305.1. Lineage (NCBI taxonomy): Eukaryota > Viridiplantae > Chlorophyta > Trebouxiophyceae > Prasiolales > Prasiolaceae > Prasiola > Prasiola linearis. The sequence goes on along the minus strand of JAULKR010034666.1, from coordinate 1,763 downwards.
CGCCGCTCGGAAGAACTGGAGCAGGGTAAGGGATAGCAAAACGCCCTGACCACAAGGGACAGGGCGTCATACTCTTGGCGGTCATCGGCGTCCCCGCCTGTACCGCATTCCTATCATAACAAAATTTCGAGAATTTCGTCCAATACTCTTGGCTAAGTATCCTCGGGGGTTTGGGGGCAGACAGCCCCCAAACATAAAATGTCACGCCATTAGGCGTGTCTACACTGTTTATTTTGAAGATCGCAGTAAGTTATCAACAGGTAGAACTCTTCTTATTTTACTTCTACTTAATCTTCTTCTTCTTAACCCGTTTTACTTATTTATTTCAACAACTTGGGCGTTTTGCTATAACATATTGGGTGATAACCTCAACTTATTGGGTGGTTCACGATAACAAATTGGGTGATTCGCCACTACAAATTGGGTGATTCGCCATAACAAATTGGGTTGCTCTCCTATCACCCAATTCGTTAGTTATAACAAATTGGGTGACAAAATCGGCCTACCCATAACAAATTGGGTGGCTGGTTATGGCAACAAGGTTTCCTGTGGGTAGTCGTTGCCAGAGCCTTGTTGTTCTGACAGCTATAACATAGGGTCGTTTGCATGTTATAGGTCACTTACAACGTGGCCATCACCCAATTTGTTATGGCTCGAATGGCAACGGCACCAACTAAGAACCGCTCATGGCGAACGCTCGACCTGAAGCCTGAAATAGGCGAGATGATCAAGCCTGCCGAGACAATCGACATTGTCGGTATTGAAGGTCTGACACTTCAAGACAGGCGAGTGCTTAACGCTTTGATTGCTAACGCTTTTGGCCCAAAAATGGCTGATGATGATCGCGATTTTATCATCGATCTTACGCCATTACGGGCAAATCATTGTTCCAATGACCGCGTTGAAGACTCGATAGAACGCTTGATGATGACCATTGCGCGTTGTCAGCGTCCAGATGGATCGATCACACGTTTCCAGCTTCTTGGTGGCAATAACATGGGCGACCCTACTCGCCCACGCGGAGAGATGACCTACAGCTTTGACAAACGCCTTGTCGGTGTCCTGAGAGACTCTGTCAGCTTTGGAAAGTTGGAAATTGCGGTTATGGCTGCTTTTAGCAGTAAGTATTCACTGGCTCTCTATGAGCATCTATCGCGCCGTGTGAACTTAAAAAATGTATGGCAACAAGAATATACCGTTGAAGAATTCCGTGAAGTGCTTGGTGTCGGAGAAGGACAACTAAAAGCTTTTGGCAACTTGAAGCAACGCGCTCTTGTTCCAGCATTGAAGGAAATAAATTATTGGGCACCGTTCAATGTTGAAGTTGCTTATAAGAAACGTGGTCAACGTGTGGTCAGTATTATTTTATCGTGGAGCTACAAAGACCGTGAAAGTCGTGCTCTCGCTCGTGATGAACTTGATAAATCCAAGTATGGCCGCAAGGCTCGTGCGGGTAAACTCACAGAAACAGTTGTTATTCTTAGCCCTGAAACCGCCGTAGATCGGCAAGGCGACGATCTCTTTCATGAGTCCGACCTCATCATTGACGACTGACCACCCATAACAAATTGGGTGGTTTGTTATGGGTGGGTGATATCGCGAACCGTAAGCCTACCTGTTTCGCGGCAGGGGACACAGACGGATGCGCAGACGCACAAGCGACGACCCAGCCCAGTCGCAAAACCGATGGGCTTTGCGATTGTGTGAGGGCAGGGGTGGAAACGCAGGCGCATAGCCTGACCTGAACCAAGTGGACGACCGTT
>JAULKR010034555.1:0-12225 GCA_032356305.1 Prasiola linearis | reverse complement strand
ACGCGGTGGCGGGTGTATCGGGCCGCCCGTCTGTTGCAACGGGACGCGACGCTGGCCGAGGCCGCCGCCCACGTCGGCTACGAGAGCGAGGCCGCGTTCAGCCGCGCGTTCAAGAGGTGGACCGGCCGGTCGCCCGGCGAAATCCGCCGGGGGGTGTCGTTCGGCGGGTGACGGCAGGGCGTGCCGATGGGGGGTGGAGTGTGGACGCAGAGCGCCTGCCACAGGGCTCCCTCCCCTGCCGGTGGCCCGACGGCTTCCGCCCGACGCCGGTCGACTCCGCCGACGGTCTGGCCGGGGCGTTCACACGGGGCCACTCGCTGACGGCCGACGAGGCCGTCCGTCTCGTCCCGACGAGGGGCCACTAGTGGGTCGTCGTGGAGGGACCGGGGGGTCGGCGCTCCTCGAGGGGGACGCGTCGTTCTCGCTCCGCCAGGTCGAGCGCCGCGCGGCCCGCTCCGGTTCACGCCGTGATCCCTCCGCCGACGTTGTCCTATCGACGCGCCTACGGATCGGCCTCCCAGAACTGCGTGACGTCGCGGGCCGGGGGGGCTCCGAACAGGCGGCGGTACTCGCGGCTGAATTGCGACGGGCTCGCGTAGCCCACGCGGTACGAGGCGTCTGCCGCCGTGAGCCCCTCCCCCAGCATCAGCGCCCGGGCCTCCCGGAGGCGGAGCTCCTTCTGGTACTGGAGCGGCGTGAGCGCCGTCACGGCCTTGAAGTGCCGGTGGAGCGACGACGCACTCATCCCGACCTCCCGCGTGAGCGCCTCCAGCTCGTACGGCTCGGCGTAGTGGTCCCGGAGCCACTCGGTGGCGCGGGCGACGGCGTGCGCGCGGGGGTCGGCCCGGGCGATCTGGCGGGCGAACCCGGCGTGTGGGCCAGAGAGGAGCCGGTACCGGACCTCCTCGAGCACGAGCGGCGCCAGCGCGCGGGCGTCGTCGGGGTCAGCCAGGAGGCCGACGAGGTGGGCGACGGCGTCGAGAAGGCCGTCTGTCACCGGCCGGACCGAGACGCCACGGCCGAGGTCCGCGGTGCCGACGCCGTCCCGCTCCGGGATCCGGGCGGTCGCCGTCGCGGCCATCTCGGCCGGGTCCAGCGCGAGGACGACGCCGAGGAACGGGGCGTCGGGGCTCGCCTCGACCACGCGCGTCACGACGGGGAGGTCGAGCGCGACGACGAGGCCCTCGTTCGGCCCGTGCTCGAACGCCTCGTCGGCCAGGGTGAGCCGTTTTCGGCCCTGCGCGACTACCCAGAGGGCCATGCCCTGCCGGATGTGGAGCGGGGCGGTCGGGCGGGTGTAGCGGATGAGGCGGAGCGGCTCGATGACCGTCTGGGTCCCCCTCCCTCCTGTCGCGAATCGCGCGACGAGGGGCGCCAGGCGATTCGGTTGCGGGGTCGTGGTGGGGTTCCGCGTGGCGGGGGGCGACAAAGGTCCGTGGTGAGGTGGCCAGAACGGAAGGGGAGCGTACGACGACTCTGCGCGGTTTCGACAAGGCGTTCAGCACAGGATAGAGGTCGCACGCAGGTCCACCCAAGAGATTGGCAAGATCGGGCAAGGACCTGAGGATCCCAGGTCATCCACTCTCGTCGCCGCCTCGTTGGACGACTCCCGCCCCAGACGGGCCCGTTCGGCTTCGTCCTGTGGCGTCGTGTTCCGCTGTTCCAGATTCCAATACCTGTCCCATGCGCATCTTCGTCACCGGCGCGACCGGCTTCATCGGCTCCGCCATCGCCCAGGGCCTCCTCGACGACGGCCATGAGGTCGTCGGTCTCGCACGCTCCGACCGGTCGGCCGACGAGCTCCGCCAGCTAGGCCTCGGCGTCCACCGCGGTGACGTCACGGCCCCCGAGAGCCTCGCCGCCGGCGCCCGCGCGGCCGACGGCGTCATCCACACCGCGTTCATCCACGACTTCTCGACCTACGTCGAGAACACGAAGACCGACGAGCGCGCCGTGCTCGCGATCGCCGGGGCGCTGGAAGGGACGGGGAAGCCATTCGTTGCGACCTCGAGCGTGGGCGTCAGCGGCGTCATGGGTCGGACCACCGTAGAGACAGACGCCGCGGATCCAGACGCCGCCCCTCGTGGGCGGTCGGAGGCCGCGCTGCCCCTCGCCGACAGGGGCGTCCGCGCGAGCGTCGTCCGGCTCCCGCCGACGGTCCACGGCGAGGGCGACACGGCGTTCGTACCGGCTCTCGTCCAGATCGCGCGCGAGAAAGGGGCCTCGGTGTTCGTGGGCGATGGACAGAACCGATGGCCGGCCGTCCACCGGCTCGACGCGGCCCGGCTGTTCCGGCTGGCGCTCGCGAAGGCCGAGCCCGGGACGGTCCTCCACGCCGTCGCCGAAGAGGGCGTCCCGTTCCGGCGGATCGCGGAGGCCATCGCCGAGGGACTGGGCGTCCCGGCCCGGTCGGTCTCTCCGGACGAGGCGGCGGACCATCTGGGGTGGATGGCCCCGTTCGCTCAGATGGACGCGCCGACGTCGAGCGCGCTCACGCGCGAGCGGATGGGGTGGGAGCCCCGCGAGGCCGACCTCCTGACGGACCTCCGCGAGCACTACGTCTCCTGACCCGCCGCGACAGCGGGATCGGGCCCCTTCTGTCCACCGTCTCCCCTCCACCACGATCCGCCCCGTGTCCAGAATCTTCGTCACCGGCTCGACGCAGGGCCTCGGCCTCATGACGGCCCGGCTCCTGGCCCAGCAGGGCCGACGACGCGCGCCGCCAGTTCCCCGAGGCCGAGGCCGTCCTCGTCGCCGACGTCTCGACCGTCCACGCCACGCGCGACCTCGCCCGACAGGCGAACGCGACGGGCGGGTTCGGCGCCGTCGTCCAGAACGTCGGGATCGAGGACCGCGAGCCGGCCCGGGTCGAGACCGCCGACGGGCTCTCGCAGCTCTGGGCCGTCAACGTCCTCGCCCCGTACGTCCTCACGGCCCTCATGGACCGGCCGGACCGGCTCGTCTACCTCAGTTCCGGGATGCACGCGCACGTCGACTCGGCCCGCCTCGACGACCCGCAGTGGGCCGCTTGACCGTGGAACGGGAGCCGGGCCTACGCCGCCGTCAACGTGGTCTCGCCGGGGTGGGTATCGACGCGGATGGGCGGACCGTCGGCTACCGACGACCTCGACCGGGCTCACCGGACGCAGGCGTGGCTGGCGGCGAGCGAAGACTCGGAGGCGCTGGCGTCGGGACGGTTCCTCTACCACTTGGAGCCGGGCGACCTCAACCCCATCGCACGGGATGAGGCTCTCCAAGACCGCTTGCTCGCGCTCTGCCGCGAGGCGTCTGGCGTCACGTTGTGACCGCCGCTCTCGCTTGTAGTGTGGCCATTCCGGGCGCGCGCGCTGCTGCGCGCTATCGCCGGTCCGGTCCTCGGCTCTCCTGGGAGCTACCACCCAGGTCGTTGAGCAGAGACCGACCGCGTGAGATAAGCGCCGTTATCGGCCGTTTTTATAAATTGAACGACGGGGGCAGCAATGACGAGCGCTCATCGGCTCGCGACGAGGCGGACATCGAGGAAGATGACGTCGTCGACGAGGTCGTTGGTGAGCTCGGAGCCCGTGAAGTCCACGCCCCAGAGACGGCGGTCGATGCCGAACTGGGCGTCGGCCTGGACCGCCTCGGCCGCGGCATCGGCGACGTGGGCGTCGAAGGTGATGGTCTGGGTCCGGCCCCGGAGCGTGAGCACCCCCTCGACGCGGGCGGAGTCCGGTACGGTCGGGGTGACGGACGCGAGGTCGAGGCGCGCCGTCGGGTGCGTCTCGACCGCGAAGAAGTCGTCGGAGAGGAGGTGGCCCGTGAGCCGCTCGCGGGGGATCGGCTCGTGGGCGGGGATGTCGGTGACCGCGATCGACGTCATGTCGACCGTAAACGCGCCCCCGACGAGCGCGCCGTCACAGAGTTCGGCGTGGCCGTCGGACACGCTGACCGTCCCCTCGTGCGAGCCGCGACCGCCGAACTTCGTCCCCTGCCACCGGACGACCGAGGCGGCCGTGTCGACGGGGACCCTGGCGGGGTCGGGGCACGCCGACGGCGCGGGCGGGACGGTCTCGACGAGCGCCGCGGTCGGGACGTCGGGGCGGCGGTCCTGGCAGGCACAGAGGGCGGCGACGAGCACGGCGAGGGCGAGGAAGCGCGTCATCGGGGTCACCACTCGAGGAGGAGGTCGCGACGGCCGTGCCAGGTGCCCCTGGCGTCGCGCGAGAGCGTGACGATGCCGGGGTCGGTCCGCTCAGTGAGCGTCGCACGGTAGGCGTCATCGACGAGCGGGTCGTCGTCGAAGACGAAGTCGTGGAGGTAGTAGGGAGGCCGGTCCGTCTCCTTGACGAACACGTGGACGTGGGCGGGCACGTCGCGGCCGGGGTAGGGACCGGGCCGGACGGTCTCGACGCGGTAGCGCCCATCGTCGCCCGAGACGAGCCAGCCCCGGAGGCGGCCGTGCCGTCGCGCCCAGCCCGTCGCCCCCGGTGGAGGTGGGTAGACACCGGCGGCGTTGGTCTGGTGGACGTAGAGGACGACGCCTGGTGCGGGCGTCCGGCCGTCAGGCTGGAGGACGCGCCCGGAGAGCACGAGGCGCTCGCCGGACTCGTCGCGGGACGCCAGGGCGAGCGTCGAAGTCAAGTCCCCGGATGGGCGCTCGGCGGTCGCCTCGCACCCCTCGCACTGGAAAAGGGCGGCCCGAGGCGCGGGCCGCTCGGCCGGCGGGGGATCGACCTGGGCGCACCCGAGGGGCACGAGGAAGACCGCGAGGAAGACGACGGACAAGCGGGTCATAGTGGCGGTGAGGCGGCCGCGTCCATCGTAGCGGTCCTGCATCGGGGCTCGTGTCCGTCATCGGCCACGCGCGGCGGTCGGTCGGCGAGCCGTGCGCCGCCCCCGCAACGATCCCGTTGGACACCCGTAGTTCGACGGCCGCTCCGCCTCAACCGCTCGTCGTCATGGCACCATTCTCCGGTCTCTCATTCGCCGTCGTCCTGCTTGCCCTCACCGCTTGCGCGACGTCGAGGGCGCCGACGGCAGTCCGCCCGGCTGGTGCGGCCCCCGACACCAGCTATGTCGACCCCGTAGAGATCATGGTCGAGGGCGACACACTGCGTGGCGAGTACCTCGTGCCTCCCGGCGCGGGACCGTTCCCGCTCCTCCTTCTCCATCCGGGCTCGGGCGGAACGGACCGCGACGGCAATACGGTCGGGCTGCCGGACGGGAACAACAGCCTGCTGTATCTCGCCCGCGGGCTGGCCGAACGCGGCGTCGCGACGCTCCGCGTGGACAAGCGCGGGATCGGCGGGAGCGCGGCGGCCCAGCCCTCGGAGGTGGACCTCCGGTTCACGCACTATGTCCGCGACGCGGCGGCGTGGCTGCGGGCGGCGCGGGCGGACGGCCGGTTCGGCGCGGTCGTGGCGGGCGGGCACAGTGAAGGAGGCCTGGTAGCCGCGCTGGCGGCCCCGGAGGCCGAGGCGGACGGGCTCGTCCTGATCGCCACGCTGGGACGTCCGGCGGGCGTGCTCATCCGTGAGCAGGTGCAGCGGAACGCCCCGTTCCTCTACGCCCAGGCCGATTCCACACTCGCTCGGATCGAGGCGGGGGACGAGGACGTACCGTCGCCGCCGGGCCTGGAGGCCCTGTTCCGGCCGAGCGTCCAACCATACCTGCGGTCGCTACTCGCACTCGACCCGGTCGAGGCCGTGTCCGCGTACGACGGCCCCGTCCTCGTCGTCCAGGGCACGACCGACCTCCAGGCGACCGTCGCCGACGCCGAGGCGCTCGCCGAGGCCCGGCCCGGCGTCGACCTCCGCCTGATCGAGGGGATGAACCACGTGCTCAAGGCCGTGGGCGGGGCGCTCGCCGCACAGGTCCCCTCGTACACCGATCCGTCGTTGCCGCTGGCTCCGGGCATCGTTGAGGCGGTAGCGGGGTTCGCCCTAGGACTCGACGCCGACGGAGGGCGGCCCCCGTCGATCAGACAATGAGGTTCCGTACGGCGTCGGCGTAGGTCCGACTGACCCGGACGACGGCGCCGTCGGTGAGGCGGGCGACGAAGCCGCCGTGGCCGTCGCGCTCGATGGACTTGAGGGCGTCGAGACGGACCGCTGCCGAGCGGTGGATGCGGACGAAACCGTCACCGAGACGGTCGAGGAGCGCGCCCAGCCCGAGGGAGGCGAGGTGGGAGCGACGGCGGCGGTCGGGCCGGGGCCGGAGGTGGAGGCGGGCGTAGTCGCCGTCGGCCTCGATCCAGGCCACGTCGGCCACGTCGACGGGGAGGAAGACGGAGCCGGTGCGGACGAGGAGCCGGGAGGGGACGTCGCCGGAGGGCTGGCGGTCTCGCTCCTCGCCGGAGGGATAACCAAGGGCACGCTGGACGGCCGCGTCGAACCGGAGGCGGGTGTAGGGCTTGACGAGGTAGTCGACGGCGGCCACCTCGAAGGCCCGGAGGGCGTGCTCGTCGTACGCCGTCGAGAACACGACGGCAGGCGGGGGCACGCCCGCGGCGTCGAGCGCTGCGAGGACACCGAACCCGTCGAGCAAGGGCATCTGGATGTCGAGGACGGTGAGGTCGATGGGGGCGCCGCCCTCGTGCGCCTCGGTGAGGGCCCGGACCGCCTGGCCGCCGTCCTCGCACTCGCCCACGATGGCGACGTCGGGCATGTCGGTGAGGTACTCCCGGACGATCTGGCGGGACGGGGCCTCGTCGTCGACGATGAGCGCTCGGGTCATACGAGTGGGAGCGTGAAGGCGACGGCCAGGCCCGAGGGCGCACCGTCGCCATGGGCGGAGCCGAGGCGGAGGTCGAGGCGGCTGCCGAGCGCGCGGAGCCGAGCGTCCGTGTTGCCCAGACCGACGCCCGCGTCCAGGAGGTCGGCCGGGTCGCGGACCGTCCCGACGCCGTCGTCGGCGACCGTGACGCGGAGGGCGAGGCGACCGTCGGCGCGCTCGACGTGGGCCGAGACGTGGACGGTGCCGCCCTCCGGGCGTGGTGCGATCCCGTGACGGACGGCGTTCTCGACGAGCGGCTGAAGGAGCATGGGCGGGACCTCAGCCGCGAGCGCCTCGGGGTCGAGGTCGAGGACCGAGCGGAGGCGGCGGCCCATGCGGGCCTCCTCGAGGGCGAGGTAGTCCCGGACGAACTCGACCTCGTCGGCGAGCGGGACCGTGTCCCGCCGCGACGCCCCGAGCGCGTACCGCATGAGCGCAGCGAGGCGGACGACGAGGTCGCGGGCGTCCTCGTGGCGGGCAGGGATGGCCGCCGTGACCGTGTTGAGCGCGTTGAAGAGGAAGTGGGGGTCCATCTGCGCCCGGAGCGCCGCCAACTCGGCGTCGCGCGCGCGGAGGGCGGCCTCTCGCCGGGCCGTCTCGGCCTCGGCCGCCTGCCCGGCGAGCTGCGCCTCGCGCGCGTCGCGGGCGCGGCTGGCGGTGGCCGTCCGGGCGACGTGGAGGAGCCCGAACTGGGCGAGGTAGACGAGGGCCGGGATGTAGACGTCCCACGCGACGCCGGTGCCCTCCAGCACGTAGAGCCCGAGGCTCGGAGCGAGCGCGCGGTAGAGGCCGTTCCAGGCCGCGACCCAGAGTGGACCGAGAGCGAGGTGCGCTAAAGTTTGGGCAGCCGTCCGGCCGTCGAGCCGGCGGACGACGAGCCACCAGACCGGGAGGGTCAGGGCCGCCTTGATCGCGTAGTCGACGAGCGCGCGGGGGAGGGCGTCGACAGAGCGCGCTATGATCTCACCGGGGGCCGAGGCGTTGGCCCAACCGAGCGTGAGCGCGTAGAAAACGGCGAGGGCGAGGTAGACGAGCGCGAACGCCGCGACGCCCCGAGGTGTGAGTCGTGGGGGTTGGATCGGATCGACGGCAGGCATGGACGATCTTACGGCTCCGACGATCGGGCGTCGAGGGAGCGGACGGCGCCCGCGAGGAGGCGGTCGAGGGTCGGGCGGTCGAGCCAGCGCCCGGCGCGGAGCACGCCGGCGACGCCGCGCGTGGCCGTGATGTCGTCGAGGGGGTTCGCGTCGAGGAGGACGAGGTCGGCGGGTTGGCCGGGGGCGACGGTGCCAAGGGCGTCGGGCCAGCCGAGCGCGTCCGCGAGCCCGGTGTCGCGCAGGAAGGCCCACGACTCGGTCGTGGCAGCGGCGAGCGCTTCGAAGGGCGAGAATCCCGCCTCGGCGAGGAGCGCCAGCTCGGCGTGGAGGCCCGCGCCGCGCGCCACGCAGGCGTTCTGGGTGTCGGACCCGGCGAGGACCCGGACGCCCGCGCGGTGCATCCGGGCCACGTCGCCGAGCGCGCGCTGGCGGTGGGCCACGGCGACCGAGTCCGGCACCTCGCCGAACGACGCGAGTGCGCCCCGGCAGGCGTCGAGCGTGGCGGCGGCGACCGGCCGGCCGGCGGTGGTCCCGACCACGTGGTCGAGGCTCCGGATCTCCTCGACGAGCGTGGGCACGACGCGCGTCCCGTTGGCCCGGTACGTCGAGTCGAGCCGGGCGAGGCAGGCGGGGTCGGCCTCGTCGCGGAGTGCGGTCTCAGCGGCGCGGTATCCGGCGTAGCCCTCCTCGAACCACAGGCCGAGGACGGCCTGGGTGCGGCGGAGCCCGTCTGGGATGCAGGGGGCGGCAGTCACCTCCAGTCCGACGTGCTCGACGCTCGCCTGGCCCGCCCGGGAAGCCGTCGCCGCGGAGACCGCGAACGGGACGTGCCCGGCGAACGAGAGGCCTCGACGGGTGGCCTCGGCTACGAGCGCGCCGTAGGTCTCGGCCGAGAGCGAGTTGTACACCTTAAGGAAATCCGGGCGGTATCGGGCGAGCGAGTCCAGGGCCGGCGCGACGCGGGTCGGTCCGTCGAGGTGCCATGCGATGACGTGGCTCCACACGAACTGGGGGCCGTCGAGGAGCGGTCCGGCGGCGACGAGGCGGGGGTGCGGCGCGCCCGAGGCCACCAGCCGCTGGCGGACGGCGCGGAGCGTGTCGGGCCAGACGCCCATGTCGCGAACGCCCGTGACGCCGTAGGCGAGGTCTTGCGCGAACGAGGCCTCGGCCTCTCCGCCAATGTGGGTGTGCATGTCCCACAGCCCGGGGACAAGGGTGCGGCCCCGGCCCTCGATCACGAGCGCGCCCGGCGGCACGGCGGTCTCCGAGGCCGGACCGACGGCGACGATCCGGTCGCCCTGGACGACGACGGTCTGGTCGCGGAGCACGCGCTCGGCATCCATTGGGGCGACGTCGACGCCGACGAACGCGACGGCCGGTTCGGGAGTCGCACTCCCTCCCCCCTGCCCTCCCGTGGCCGGGACGGTGGCCGTGCAGGCGACGAGGGTGAGGAGGAGCGCAAGCGCGGAGAGTCTGGGCATCACGGGGCAGCGGGACCACGCCAGACTCGCATTGTCTGTGTGGAGGAGGCGAACCGATTCCGGCGACGCGCGGCCTGAGCCGGTGAGCCGCAGCGCCCAACGGTGGGCTCAGTCGGTCAGCCCCTCGGCGTCGAGGATCGCTCGCACAAGGCGGAGTCAACCCGGCCCCATCTCCCACCCGGAGTCCGGGCCAGAGGCTTCTACGTTCATCGCGAACACGACGTCGCCACTCGGCCGCTCGACCCATCCCACAAGCCACCCGAGGGGCACGCCCTCGACGGTGAGGAGCCCGAGCGGGGCGTCGAGCGTGCCCGCCCCGGCGAGCAGCCGCAGCGAGCGGACCGCGAGCCCAGGGACGGTGAGGCCGAACCGGCCGTCGGCAACGGTCCCCTCGACCACGACCTGGGCGTGACCGGCTGGGACGAGCAGGGCCGCCAGGACGAACAGTCTCGACGAGCGGGGCGCCGTCACGGTCCCTCCCAGAGCGCGGCCCAGGTCTCGCGGTAGGTCCGGCTGGCGCGGACCTCCAGGCCCGAGTCGAGCGTGAGGAGGGCGTCGCCGCTGCGGCGGAGGTGGACCTCGGCGACGGCGCCGGGGCGGACGAGCCAGCTCCGGTGGACCTGGACGAGGTGGGGATGCAGTGCCCCGGCCAACTCATAGAGCCGGGCGTCGTGGAGGTACTGGCGCACGGTCGTGTGGAGCGTGACGTAGTCGCCCGCTCCTTCGACGGCGACGATCTCTGCGACCGGGACGAGCGAGACACGGTCGCCGTGGCGAACGGCCAGGCGGTCCGGCGTGCCGTCGCCGTCCGCGCTGCGGCCGAGGTGCTGGCGGGCCCGGTCGAGCGCACGGTCGAACCGGGCCCGGCCGAACGGCTTGACGAGGTAGTCGACGGCGGCCACGTCGAAGGCGTCCCTCGCGAACTCGGCGAAGGCCGTGACGAAGACGACGGCGGGGGGCGCGTGCTCGCGGAGGGCGTCGAAGCCCGACCCTGCGGGCATGGCGACATCGAGGAAGGCGAGGTCGGGAGCGAGCGTGCGGAGCGCGTGGGCCGTCTCGCGGCCCGACGTCGTCTCGGCGACGACCTCGACATCGGCGTGGGCGCCGAGGAAGGCGCGGACGGCGGCCCGGGCGAGCGGCTCGTCGTCAGCGACGAGGACGCGGAGCGGTCGGGGGCAGGGCGCAGAGGCTGGGTCCGGGGTCGTCATCACGCGCTCACAGCTGGCGGCGGAGCGGTGGACGCGGCAGGACCGCCGGAGGGCGCAGAGACCTCAAACGGGAGGTGCACGACGGCCTCGAAACCACCGTCGACGGGGACGCTCGTCGTGAGAGATGCCCGGTCGCCGCAGAGCGCCGCCAGGCGCCGACGGACGAGGTCGAGCCCCACTCCGTCGCCGCTGGCGGGGAGCCCGTCGCCCCCGCCTGGGCCGTCGTCGGCGACGGAAACGCGGAGCGCGTCGCCCTCGACTCCCACCGATATCGAGACCGTAACGGGCCTGTCCGACGGCGCGACAGCGTGGACCACGGCGTTCTCGACGAGGGGCTGGAGCAACCACGCCGGGACGCGCGCGCGTCGTGCCTCAGGCGCGACCTCCCACGCGATGCAGAGGCGGTCGCCGTAGCGGACGGCCTGGACGTCGAGGTACTGGGTCGCGAGGGCGCGCTCGTCGGCGACGGTCGAGAGCGGGGCGTCGCGCCGGTCGAGGAGGGCACGGAGCCAGGCCCCGAGCCGCGCGATCATGTCGCTGGCGTCGTCGGGGCGCCCGCTAACCACGAGCCCGTTGAGGGCCTGGAGCGTGTTGAACACGGCGTGCGGGACGAGGCTCTCGGCGAGCGCCGCCGAGCGGGCCACGTCGAGGTCCTGGCGCAGCCGGTCGGCCTCGGCGCGGGCGGCCTCGTGCCGCTGGGCGAGGCGGTAGGCGATGACGCCTCCCGCGATGAGCGCGTAGACGAGGACGTTGACCGAGAGACGGAGCCCGATCAGCTTCGTGAGGAAGTGGCCGGGCGAGAGCGGCTCGATGAGGGCCGTCCAGAGCGCCGAGACGAGGACGATCTCGACCGCGAAGTGGAGCCCGCCCACGACGACCGCCGCGACCGCGTGGGCCGCGAGGACCCCCGTCGCCCGGAGGCTCGCCAGCCGGTCGACGACGAAGATGACGGCCGGGACGAACGCGGCCCAGAGGTACCACCGCGTCACGTAGATGAGCGCGGGCCGCCAGCGGAACGGGTAGTCGAAGGCGACGCTGTCGAGGACGGCCTGGCTGACGGAGACGGTCGCCACGGCGGTCCAAAAGCCGAGGACGGCGAGGGCGAGCGAGCGCCCGCTCGGGAGGCGGAAGGGGGGCGGTGCGGTCGGGGTCACGGTGCGCCGAGTTGGCGGGCGAACGCGTCGAGGGCGTCGAACAGACCGGGGTGGAACGCCTCGGTATCGCCGAGACCGCCCTCGCAGACCGACGCCGCCCGTAGGCCGAGGTGCTGTGCTCCGTCGAGCACGATGACCGAGACGTCGGGCGAAACCTCGACCGTCCCGCCCCAGTCGCGCGTCACGGCTTCGGCGCCGGATTGGGCGATCACCGTGTCATTGCCGAGGCTTGTCACGATCAGCGGACGATCCCGCTCCCAGAGCCGCCGCAATGTCTCCAGATCGAGATGATCATAATGGTTGTGGCTGATCACCACGACATCGATCTTGGGCAAATCGTCAAACCGCACGCCCGGCTCCGCCACCCGGCGCGGGCCTATGCCCTGAAATGGCGAGGCATAGTCAGACCAGATCGGATCGGTGAGAATATTGAGCCCCTGGGTCTGGATCAAGGCCGACGCATGGCCGATCCAAGTCGCAACCATCCGGTCCCCTTCAACCCGCGCATCGGGGACGATCGTATTGACCG
>JAULKR010034444.1:0-12232 GCA_032356305.1 Prasiola linearis | reverse complement strand
CGACCAAGGCGTCGGGATCGTCTTCTCGGGGACCGATCTCGCCACCGTGCAGCAGGCCGACTTCCTCTTCGCCTGATCGGCCACCACGCCCGATCCCTGGGAGCCGCCGCGATCCTCGTGGCGGCTCGTCACGTCTCCCCCCCCCCTCTTCGAACCGTCGCCGGCTGCGCCGATGCCCTACCCCGACCGCCCCGCATCGAGAGCGGCCTGCGGGGTCGCCCGTTCCCCGTCTCACGGCTCGCCCCGAAGGAGGAGCGACAAACCCGCAGGTGCGGGGGTTCCCTAACGGGGCCCGGTGCGTTCCAGATCCACGTGAGCGGTGCGGCCGAACCACCCCGCCCCTTCCTGCAGGAGCTGGAATTCCGCGCGGTTCACGCCCCGATCGGTCCAGTCATACGGCAGTTCGACCGGGATCGTTCGCGTCTCCCCCGGTCTCAGGGCCTCGGACAGCGGAATGCGGGGGTGCTCGCCCGGTATCCGTTTCATCTTCTCGTCGTAGAGATGGTATCCGATGAAGATCCCCGTTCCCACGTCCTCGAGCACGTTGAAATTGCTGTGCCAGGCTATGGGCGCGTTGTTGGTGATCGCCAGATCGATGACGAATTTCCCGCGCTCGACGTCCAGTGACACGTTCTCCACCACCATCTGACCGCTCAGATGGCTTGCCGGCAGCGGTGCCACCAGTCTCGAACGGGGGTTCGACAGGGCTTCGTCGACCTCGTGGGTCTCGATCACGAGCTTGTTGATCCGCATCCTTACCCCGACGGGGATCAGGATCCTGCATTCCAGCTGTTTCTGTTCCTCCTCTATGTCGAGAACGACCTGGCACAGATTGGCCTGGCCCAGCTGGGTCGAGAGTTCCTTGCGTTCCAGCACGCGCGTTCCCTGGAACGACGCGATCTCGCAGACGCCGGTATCCGATCCGTACGATCGCACCTCGCCCATCACCCGGATCGTGTAGCGCCCGGGCGCCAGGTCGATATACGGGCCGAATAGCAGATACCCACCGCGCCGCGGATCGGAACGGATCGTGCCGTCCACCCGCGTGCCGACCAGCGTGGAGAGCCGGTTGTCGGTTGCCAGGAACACCTTGCGGGACGACCGGCTGTAATACAGGGTATCCTTCCGGGCCGATATTCCGTCCAGCAGATCCTGCGCGCTCTGCTGCCAGTCGAGGACGTGGACCTGGGAGACGTCCGGAACGGTGCCTTCGGCGTGCAGCGAGAGCCATCTTCTCACCCCTTCGGCGAAGTCGTCCGACAGCTTCCCGGAAAAATAGGTCGCCCCGTCCTTGCAGATCTCGCGGAAGACCCGGATGTCCCGGGCCAGGATCGGCGTGCCGAAGCGGGCGGCTTCGATGTTCGGCAGCCCGAACCCCTCGTCGATGCTCGCCGCGACCATGCAATCGGCGCGCCGGTACAGGAGATCAAGCAGGGTATCGGACGCGGAGTCGAGCCACATTATCGACTTGTCGAAATAGTTCGACCCGTGGAGCAGATCGATGGTCAGCTCGGACTTCCACCCCTTCTTGCCTACGATGACCAGGGATATCTTCTCGCCCCGGTCAAGCAATGCATGGAAGCCGTCTATGACCTGGTTGTACCCCTTGCGGGGCTCCATGGTGCCCACGGCCAGGAAGATCGGCACCTCCAGTGCGTCTATCTTCTCGTAGATCGCGCGTTCGGTGGCCCCGAGATCCGACACCTGTCTGCTCGAAGGGTCCACGCCGAGGTGGAACCAGTTGAGCATCAGGGGCGGTCTTTCGAATTCCGGGGTCCTCCTGTCGATGTTCAGATCCGTGATGGCCTCCAGCACGTCGCCGGACACGGTGCTGGAGATCGAGACGAGGCCGTCGGCCCGGGCGATGTAATCGAGCCAGGTCTGATAGCGATCCACCACCGCATCCACGAAATACTGCGGATACTTGACCGGAAAGGTATCGTAGACGACGAAATGGACCCGGACGCCGAGACCGCGCATGCGGGAGATCTGTGCGTCGCATTCGTTGACGTAGAAATTCAGGTCGAGCCCTATGAACACGTCCCCATCGTCGTATTCGATCGGGAAATTGGCGCTGGGGCCGGTATTCTCGTATATCGTCTCGCCCGCCTTGCTGACCAGGCGGTCGACGTGGCGGAATATCCATTCGCCGTCGTTGATGTAGACCGGCGCGATGTCCCATTCCGGATCCGGCACCCTCGACAAGGCGGCGACGACCGATTTCACGACCCGTTGTATGCCGCTGTTGAAGTCCTGGCGGTAGAGTTCGGTAACATCCAGGAACAGGCGGTTCTTGCGCGTCCCGGCCGTTCCGTAGGCCAGCGACCGCGATGCCTGGTGCAGGTCGTCGTTCGACGGTTCGATATCGCATGCCGGGCCCGTGATCCGGGCAACCGTATCCTCCGCCGACAGGGTCTCGAGGGAAGGTGCCGGCACGGACCTGCCATCCATGAACCGCTCGATCCCTTTCCAGAGCTCGTCGGCGCTCTTCTCCCAGTTGAAGACCCGGCTGCGTTCGATGCAGTGCTGCCTCAGGCCGTACAGGAACTCCGGATCCGTCAGGACCTGGTCGATCTTGGCCGCGATGTCGTGTGCGTCGTAGGGATCGAACAGCGCCGCCTCGTAGTCGAGGACCTCGGGCAGGCTGGTCAGCCTGGATGCGATGACCGGCGCGCCGCATCGCATCGCTTCCAGCGCGGGCAGTCCGAATCCTTCGTGACAGGAGGGAAAGACGAACAGTTTGCAGTAGTTGTACAGGTAGACCAGTTCCTCGTCCGTGATTCGACCGGTGATCACCAGATCATCGGAATCCAGGCCGACGAGATCGGCGTATTCCTCGAACTTCGATTGGTTCGCCGGCGGCAATCCGCCGGCCAGAACCAGTTGGTGCCGGTCGCGCAGCTCGGGATCGAGCAGGCTGTAGGCCTTGATCAGCCCGAGGTGGTTCTTGCGCTGATCCGTCGACCCGGAATACAGCAGGAACGGCCGGTCGATACCCAGTTTCCTGTTGATCTTCTTCTGCAGGGGTTCCGGGTAGGCGATCGAGTCGAACAGGGATGCGCACCCCGAGGAAATGTTGATGACCCGCTCTTCCGGTATGGACAGGAGCGATATCGCCTCCCTGCGCGAGCTTTCGGAAATGGCGAATATCAGGTCGGCCTTCTTCGTGTAGCCGACATGTTCCATGTAGAAATCACGATACAGCGGATCGTGGTTCAGATACAGGTTCTCCCTCAGGAGCGGGATTGCGTCATAGAATATGACCCCGTGGGGGATTTTTCCCGACAGCGTCCCTATCTTCTGAACCGCATCGTCCGTGAACCCCTCCATCATGCTGGCGATCAGGACGAAATCGGGCTTCAGGTTCTGGATCGCACTCTCGCGGAGCACGGAGGACGCGTGGATGCGCCAGGCGTTTTCCGGTACGGAGGCGTGGGCCGGGACCACGCCGCCCCAGACGTGGATCCGGGCATTCGGGCACAGCTCCCCCAGGGTCCGCCGCAATCCTTCCAGATTGTCCTGTATGGCGCCGTTGAGAAGGATGATGGTCTCGTGCCCGGGCCGTATCTCCGCCATCCTGGCCACGAGGGAAAGGGCGTAGCGCCCGATCCCGCGTACGCGGCTGTGCGACTGGCATGCCTGAAGATCGATGACCACGCGCATCAGGTACACACCGACGCCGCGCGCCTCTCGGCAAGCATTCCGTAGATTTCCGTCTCGCCCAGCGTCATGCTCATCAGCGCCCGCTGCTCGCCCGTCAGCCGATCGACATCGATCGATGCATCGCGCATGCCGCGTTCGAACGCGCGGGCGGTTTCTTGCAGCATGTCGATGCAAGAAGCGCCTGCGTCACCCTCCGGATCCGCACGGTATCTTCGGTTCCCGGTTTCCGGGGAAGGAGCGTCCGCATATCCATGAAGCGTATTGCGAACCGAGTCGCACACGTTCGGAGTTATCGTTTTCCAGAACATGATGGCCTTAAACTCCCAACAAACAAAACCAGCGAACACCCGATATCCCAGATCATCTGCCGAACGATGTCGATCCGATCCATCGTTTCGAAACATGACGATATCGCTAAGTACGGGCGGTATTCTCCATCCGGATCGCCGCACGGATTCGTGCAGGAAACATCATCGGTCGTTCAATCCGAATCCAGGGTGAAATGATTCAGGCGAAAGAAGGTCTGCGGCGCAGGCTTGTCGATCGTGAACTCCCCTTCCAGATCGAGCGTCAGATCGATATCGCCCAGCTTGCCGGATACGACGTTTCCGCAATCGATCCCGATATCGTACGACAATCGCCCGTCGACCATGTCGAGATGTCCGAGCTCCGTTCCTCCGCTGCTGATCCGCAGGGAACAGGGACCGTCCGGCTTCAGTCCGGGATTGAGGTCCAGGTTCATGCGAACCCGGGATACGGATCGTGTCGTACGAAGATCGAGCCGGGCCGTCCTGGCGTTCATCCACATGCCCGCGCGACCGGGCGCGCGCCATCCGTATGTACCATAGGCCGGGATCCTGCCCCCTTCGTGGCGCAACAGTATGCGCCGGTTGCAGGGCGTGCGCGGCCAGAACGCGGCCAGGGAAAACGCGTACAACCTGCTGTCCCATCGCGTCAGGCGCTCGAGCTCGTCGGATATGTCGCCGGTGATCGGCTCCCGCGGGATCTTTTCCAGCATGGGATAGTCCGTGGATGCGAATGCTTCCGAACTCAGTGCATGGGGTGTCTCTTCGGGAGCCTGACGGCCCAGGCGGTCGAAGATCATCCCGGTAGAGCGGTCCATGGCCTCCAGGAAACCGATCTGGTCGAATTTCAGAAGGTTCGCCAGCGCGCGTTCGTAATCCGCTTCCGTCAGGTCGTCGCCCTTGCCGGCCCCGCACAGGAGGCGCGTGACGGTATTGTCGATGTCCCCATGGGTTTCCAGGGATCGATCCTTCAGAAAATCGAGGAGACCGTTCTCCTTCGCTATCCGCGGTCCGACCAGATCATGGCCGTCGATGATCTCCCATCTGTGGGAACGCCAGAAATAATACAGCGACATGATCCGTGCGCCGGGCTCGCGCAAGATGGTGACGAGGGTCGTGGGGTTCGGGATCATGGATATGCCATGCCACGTGTAATGGCCGGAAAAGAACCTGTAGTCGTTCAGTTCCGCAGGCGTGTACTCGTGGAACTTGTTGAATCTCTCCGGAAAGATGCTGTCCTTGTCGAATGTCCTGCACAGGGCCCTGTGCAAGGATGTTCCACCGGTCTTCGGCAGGTGAAAGAAGACGGTCTTCGGTTTTTTGACGGACACGCTGACTAGCTTTCTTCGCATGTATTCACGGAACGATACGTGAGCGGGGTTTAACTTCTGGACGATACTGCAGGGTGGATGCCCGGTCGACTGTAACGATATCCTACAGTATCGACATTTCCGCCTGAATGCTTCGTTAATCGATCTCGAAGGTGGATCCGATCTGCCTGTCTAGAGCATCCTGACCGATAAAAGGATCGGTCAGGATGCTCTAGCTTTTTGTTTTGGCGCGTTTCCCGAGTCGGGCAATGAACCCGTTGCCCTTGAAAACGCTCTAGTACATGATGCCCCCCCGGTCGACTGCAACGATGTCCGCCGGTCCCGGCCTCCCCCGGTCGATCCGCGCGGGGGGGATCGTACCGTACCCCCCTTGCATACCTGTTCGACCCGGACGGGGAGTCCGTTTCATGCCGCTCCGGCTTTTCGGCGGCACCCGTCGGCAGGACGGGTCGCATGGCCTGGAACGCGGGAGGCCGGCGCGGTCCCCTCCCCTCCCCGGGGGAACCGCGCCATGCCGTCGACCGGGCGCCCGCCTTCAGCGGACGAACCGGCAGACCGGCATCCTGCCCTGCACCGTCATTCACCACTGGCCCGTCCATTCGACGCCCCGCCGCGAGGCCGTCCGCGCGCATTTCACCTCCGCGTCGGCCCGGTTCCGGATCGGCCCGACCGCGACCGTGCAGGGGTGGCGGTTCCCGGGGGTGGCGACGGGTTCGGCCTTGCCGACCCGGGTGACGGGGTAGAGCGGGGAGCCTTCGTGGAGGATCAGCTCGCGGTGCAGGTCGAGCCGGAGCTGGAGGCGAACCATTCGTCGCGACCGGTCTCCCGGAAGGTGGACCGCGTCTGCCCCGCGCTGCCGGTCTCGACCCGGCCCTTGCCGCGCAGCTCGAAGGAGCCGCCGTCGAAGCGGATGACGCCGGCGCTGGAGGCGTTCATCCCGGCGGCGGGTTTCGCGTATCCACCGCCGATGGCCTTGCAGGACCTGATCGCCTTGCCCCGATGCGTGCCCCCCGCGACCATGCCGGTGAAGCAGGTGATGCGCGCGCCGCGATCCCGCGCGCCGTCGCGGAGGTCGACCGCGTTCCGGCGCTGCCAGGTCATGCCGCCGCCCCAGCCGACGGTGCCGCCCGTCACCTGCTGGACGCAGGCCTCGGGCGAGGCGGCCCGGGCGGCGGAGGGGGCGGCGAGGGTGAAGGTCCGGGTCGTCTTCGCCGCGTTGCTGATGACCCCTGTATGGCCCCGGACGACGCGGGCCGCCGTGAACGCGTTCACAACGGTGGCCGGCTTCGGTTCCCTTCCGCCTCCGCGACGGCGCGCAGGGCGTCGATATCGGGGATCTCGATCCAGCCGCTGCGCAGGGTCACGAGGCCGTCGAAGGCCAGCACGGCGAGGCGCTTGTTGATCGCCTCGCGCGTCGCGCCGAGCATGTGGGCGAATTCGGTCTGCGAGAACTTGCGGGTGAAGCGGGCATGGGTACCGTCGATCTCCGAATGATCCATGGCGAGTTCCAGCAGTTTGCGGCTCAACCGCACGCGCATGTCCTCGAAGGCGAAACCGCGCAGGTCGTCGGTCATGCGGCGCATGCGGTCGCAGAGCAGCACGATGATATGACGCGACAGGGCCGGGCTGCGGTCGAGCACGTCGAGGAAGGCGGCCCGCCTGAGCACGATCATGCGCGCCGGTTCGATCACGGTGGCATTGGCCGAGCGCGCGGCCCCGTCGAGCAGGGCGATCTCGCCGAAGGCATCCCCCGGCTCGATCAGCGTCAGCGTCAGTTCGCGCCCCTGGGCATCGTTGATCCAGATGCGGACCAGCCCGTCGAGCAGGATGCGCAACCCGTCCGCCTCGTCCCCCATCGTGAAGACCTCGCGGTTCCTGGACATCGTCTCGACCATGCTGCGCTCGGCGAGGGAACCGATGCCGGCCTCGTCGGCCCCAGTGAAGAGGTAGCAGGCGCGGATGTGACCGGCCTTGTCGGTGGTGTCCTTCATGTCGCGCGATCTCCGGTTTCGGGCAGACGCGCCCAGATTTCCAGCGGGTCGGCACTGCCGCGCAAGGAGCGGGGTCCATAGGGCGCAAGGCCGGGGCCGGGGCCGGGGCCGCCCGCCGCCGCGACCAGCGCGCCGGAGACGACCAGTTCGGCCCCGATCTCCTTGGCCGTCTCCTGCAGGCGGCTGGCCAGATTGACGACGTCGCCGACCAGCGTGACGTGGCCATGGTCGCGCCCGCCCAGTACCGCGACCGAGACGTCACCCCAATGCGCGCCGATGCGGATGGTCAGGGGGGCCTCGCCCCCGGCGACCTCCCGCGCGCTGAGGATGGCCATCTCGGCGAAGAGGGCGTCGGCACAGCGCAGGGCATTGCGCGCATCCTCCGCGCCGGGTTCGGGCAGGCCGAAGCAGATCATCGCCCCGTCGCCCGCATAGCCCTCGATCACGCCGCCATGGGCGACCGCCGCGCGCTCCACCGCCGCGTGGAAGCTGCGCAGGAAGGCGGTCGTGCGTTCCGGGCCGAGCCGGGCGGTGCGGGCGGTGAAACCGGCGGCATCGACGAAGAGGGCGGCGGCCTTCTGCATCCGCCCGTCGAAGCCGGGCCGGGCGCTGGCGGCGAGGATCTCGGACAGGAGCGGCGACTGGTAATGCGCGAGGTTGGCCGCGCGCCGGCGATGCTCCATCCACCGCGCCCCGCTCCCCGCCACGGTCGCCACGGCCAGGGCGGCCAGCGGCGTGACCCCGTCGAGCCACACCGACCGCACGAATGCGCCCTGCACGACGGCCAGCACCCCGGCCCAGACCGCGAGCGTGGCCACCACCGCGCGCACCGGCCCGTCGCGCGAGGCGGCGAAGGCACCGGCGAGGGCGGCGAGGATCGCCAGCACCACGTCGGCCCCCCAGGTCGCCCCGTCGCGGCGCAGGGCCGTGCCGTCCAGCAGGTTGGCGGCCATGGTCGCCAGCGCCTCGACCCCCGGCAGCGCGCGGTCGTAGGGGGTGGCGAAGGTATCGCCGTAGCCTTCGGATGTCGCCCCGACGAAGACCAAGCGCCCCGCCATCGGGGCCGCGTCCGCCTCCACCAGCGACACCGTCTCGATGGTCCCGCGCGGGCCGTAGAAGTCGATGCCCGCCTCGTTGCCCCGGTCGAGCGCCACCGTCCGGCCCCCGAAACGCAGCGCCGCCTCCCAGTCGAGCCGCAGGGACGACCGGTCCAGTCCTGCCGCCCGGCGCGCGGCCTCCAGCGGCAGGGCGGGCAGCACGATGCCGCCCCCGGCCCCCCGCGCCATCGGGATGCGCCGGAGCGCGCCGTCGGTCTCTCGCACCACGTTGACATGGGCGAGGGTCGCGTGGCGGGCGAAATCCGGGGCCGGGCCGAGGACGCCGACGGGCGGGTCGTCGCTGGTGGTGGGAGCGTTCATCACCAATGCCAGCGCACTGCGCGACAATGCCTCCGCCGTCGTCGCGCCGGGGCCCGGAAACCTGTTCGACAGGGACACCGCGAGGACCGCATCGTCCCCCTCCGCCAGCACCTGCGAGAGGGCATCGTCCCCCTGCCCTTCCCCGCTCAGCAGCAGGTCGAACGCGATGACCGTCGCGCCCCCTGCCCGCGCCGCCGTCACGGCCCGGGCGAGCGCGTCGCGGGGGGGGCGGAAAGGCTTCGAGCGCGCCCAGCGTCGCGTCGTCGATCCCGAGGATCATCACGCCGGGCGGGCTGCCCCGCTCCCCGCGCAGGGCGAAGCGGGCGTCGAGCGTGCGCCCCTCGAGGGCCGTGACGATGCCCCCCGTGTCGCTGGGCCGCCACACGGCGACCATCAGCGCGACCGTCACCGCGAAGACGGCGGCGATCCGGAGGGAATTCATTCGGCGCGCGGCGCGAGGCGGTCCCTCGCGAGGCGGACGCGGCCCGCGCCCCAGACCTTGACCGGCCCGACGGTGCCCTCGGCAGTGACATCGACGCCCTCGCCCGGGGTCAGCGCCACGGCCCCCGTCCGCCCCGTCACCGCGACGTCGCCCTCCTCGACGAAGACCGCCGTCGCGCGCGCTTCTACCGTCACGATCCATTCGGTCGAGCGGACGGAGGCGACGGCGGAAGGCGTGCGCACCTCGAACCGGCCCGTCCCGAACAGGGGGCGCAGGAATCCGGCGATCCCGTCGAGCAGGAAGGCGGTCCATCCCGCCTCGCCGCCCGCCATCGTGTCCATGTCGAGCACCGTCTCCGGCCCGATCCTGACCCGCGCCTCGCCGTCGCAGAGCAGCACGACCCGGCCATCGGCGCGCGTCCGGATCCGGTCCCCCGCATCGAGCGCCATCATCGTCGCCGCCGCCACCGGCATTCCGCCCCCGCCGCGCAGGATTTCCGCCCCCGTCCCCTGCACCGAGGCGATGTCACAGGCGGCGGCCCGGGCCTGGGCGGATGTGCAGACCCCGGCGAGCAGGCATCCGAGGGCGAGGATCGAGGCCTTCATTCCGTTTCCGATCGTCCGTGCGAGACGCGGTTCCGGCCCGCCCCCGGAGCGTATCAGATCGGGATGGCGTGTAAATGCCCCGCCGCGACACCGCCCCGCTCAGCAGGCGACCCGCAGCATCACGACCCCGCCGAGCAGGACCAGCGCCCCGCCGCTGACCCGCTCCAGCGCCCGGCCCAGACCGCGCCGGGCGAGCTGGTCCGACAATACGATGTAGGGCGCCAGCGCGATGGCCGCCGAGAGCACGATGGCCGAGGCGCAGAAGGCGAGGAGGGTCGGGCTTATCCGCGCCACCTCCGCGCCGATGAAGAGCGGGAACATGGATGCGAAGAACACGAGGGTGATGGGGTTGGCCAGACCGATCCAGAACCCCCGCGCCGCGATGCGCCCCGGATGCGGGCATGCGCCCCCGGCGCTCGCGGAGATCGCCGCCCCCTTCCTCAGCGACGCGATGCCGTAGACCAGCAGGAAGAGGCCGCTGCCCGCCTGCAGGGCGGTCCAGAGCAGGGGGTCGATATCGCGCGCCCCGATCACGAGCAGCAGGGCCAGGAGCGTCCAGACCCCCTCCGCCACCAGGATGCCGCCCGTCGCGGCCGCGCCGCCCGTCAGCCCCCCGCGCGCCGTGGCCGACCCGACCAGGGCGACGTTCTGCCCAGGCGAGACGGCGGAGATGAAATTGGCGACGGCGAGGGCGATCCAGATTTCGGGGGTCATGACAGGCTCCATTGAACTGTTCGCACAGTCCATCGCAGCCATGGGTCGAGCGCGCTGTGACCCGGTTCATAGTGTCGTCACCACCGTTTCGAGGGGCACAGGTCCGCCTTTTCGAAGATGAAGCAACCGCAGACGGGAATGGCGAATTTTCCGGACGAGGATCGGGATCACGGGAGCCAGCTGGTCGGCCGACATGCTCCTCTCGCAAGCTCCGCCCATGGATCGATCCGAAGGGAGAGGCCCACTTTCGGAACGAACTCGGTCGATCCGGCCGGTGTGAACGCGTTCACAGCGCGGTCGCCGGGCCTCTTCTATGCCTCGGCCATCGAACGGACGAGCCGTTCATGCAACGAAGACCAGCAGGAGATCCCCGATGTTCAATGCCCTCGTCAAGACGATCGTCGTCGTCGCCCTCGCCCTCAACGCCTCGGTCGCAAGCGCCACGCCGCAGATCTACCTAGAACAGGGCCCATCCTACGGTTCCACCCGGGCACCTGCGCCGCAGCCGAAATACTCCGGACATGGCCGGTCGAAAGCCGTTCCGGCGGCCACGAAAGGCTTCGCATCCGATCCGCATGGCGGTCTATCGGCCCGTGCCGAAACGTCGGTGATGGCCGATGTCGTCTACCCGGTCCGGATTTTCCCAAAACGCCTTCATATGCTAGAACAAGAAGACCGCGCTGCCGTCACCGGCAAGACCATATCGATCGATCAACATCGATTCAATCGACAGGCATGATCCGGACTTGTCGATCTTTTTCAGCATGATAGCCACACGTATATGCAATCATAACTTGCAGAACGCGACGCACTTCTCCGCTGAAAACATCGGCTATTTAATTATTCTTCCAAAATCGATCTTTGTCTGTATTCTACCCTAAGTTTACTATTAGTTTTATGGTGTATTCATGTTAAATCAAACGAACGTCTCGACAGCATACAGATCAATATTTCGCACGGATGCGAACCAGGCGCAGGTGGACTTCTATTCCGGCAGCTTCACGACGCTGGATTCTTCGATCGGCGCGATGGTGACGGCGGCCGTGGACACGCAGCGCGCGGTGACCTTCTACCAGACGTATTTCGACCGTCTTCCCGATCCCTCCGGCCTGGATTTCTGGACGGGCGTCATCCGCGACAACCCGACGACGTTCGGCAACAACCCCACCGGCAACCAGGCGCTGGCGGTGGAGTTCTTCGGCGCGGGCGAGTTCACGGCGCTCTACGGCAACTTGACCACCGAACAGACCGTCTCCGCCCTCTATGCCAACGTCCTAGGACGGGCACCCGACGCGGGGGGGCTTGCCTTCTGGATCGGCGTGGTCAACGACGATAACGGGTTCGGCCTGCTCGAACTGGGGCGTGAATTCGCGATCGCGCCGGAAACGACCCAGACGTTCGATCCGCTGATCGACGCGTACCTGACGACGCTCGGCAAGGGCGGAACGCTGCCCGGAACGGACATCTTCGATTTCGAGCGGACATCCGGCTCGACCACCAGCCTGACGCCGGAGCAGGACAACATCGTCGGAACGGCCGAGAACGACGTGATCAATGCGGTTCTCGACGGCACGGGCACCGGCACGACGCTTACGGCGAACGACGTGGTCGATGGCGGCGCGGGCACCGATCGCATCAACATCCTCGATACCGGTTTCACCTTCCTGCCCGGCTTCACCATCTCCAACGTCGAGAACTTCTACATCCGCACCGTCGGCGCCCCCGCCACCTACGACTTCTCGGCCATCGTCGGGGAGCAGCAG
>JAULKR010034443.1:0-42423 GCA_032356305.1 Prasiola linearis | reverse complement strand
TCTATCACGGTGAAGACCTTCGCTCGTTCAGGCGTCTGGGCTGTCGCTCTCGATCGGTGGTGAATAATCCGGGCTAGAACCCTGCCTCCGTATGCTCCGTAGACACGGGCAAGAAAGTCCCCTGGAATCACCGCAAGATACGTGCGAGCGTCGTCAGAGCCCGAGCTGGAATCGATGACCTCGATTCCCGTCCCGCCATTCAGATCCAGAACATCGATGTTCACCGGTGCTCCGGCCTCACCGGCGTCCATGATGGAGCCTAGACGTTGAAGATCGACCCAGGTGACGACGGCAGGCCACTCACCGATAGTGGTTTCCTCGTACTCACCACGCAAGGAGACGACTGCATCGGTAAACAGGCAAAGTCGAACACGAACGATCTTCGCGCTTTGCCTTCTGATTGCCCGCGCGACAGGATAGGTCTGACCGGAGCGATCGAGATCGGCGAACCAGGCATTGTCCTGAACCTTCTCGAAGAACCGATTCATCCGTCGAACCTGAGTGTTGATCGCCTCTCGGTGCAACGTGCGCGACTCGTGCGAGGAAGGAAGATCAGCTATGGCGATGCGTAGTTCGCCCGTGTCTTCATCGATCGCGAAGGCGTCGATGCGATACCCGGTCGGCCCGGGATGCACCACGCCTACCTTGTCCATGTCACCACAATCCCCGTTCTGAATCGCGGCCTGGAGCCATTCATCGAACAAGGCATCGGCAATCCCCCTATCGTCGAGCTCGCCGCGGCTTGCAATACCTTCGACAATGGTCGTGTACAGGCTATTCAATCGATCTTCCATAACCTTCGCCAGACGATTTTTTCAAAAGGCATTTATCGACTGCCGCTTGGACTACTTCACCCTCGGGCGGTAAAGATCCCGTGATGGAGCACGCGAATTGATCAGTGCGAGGCAACGAAAATTTCGGATACCTGCACCGCGGAACCTATCGAGCTGCCACTGGCCAGAGCCAGCCCTTCGAGCGGGTGGATCGATTCCGTGACGCATTCGAACCGGGACGCGTGCAAGGATTGCGGTGGTCGTGCAACTCGCCCACCGACTTCGAGGCGCGCGACAGCATGTCAGGCCGCGTCGACATCACCGGACAGGGTGACGGTGCCGCCACGGCCACGACCGGCGTGTACGCGACCGGAACCGACGGCAGCATCCCGAACGGTGTCGTAGCGCGCCTGATCCCACCCGAGCTCCCTGCACAACGAGAGGTTGCCCGAGCGCCTGCCATCGCAACGCTCCAGCGCACGCAGGAATCTCGACAGATCGTCGTTCGCGAATGCCGGTGCACCGGCGAACGCGTGGGAGGCTGCAGGGTCGGCCACCGCGTCGTTGGCGGACATCGAGACCGCAGGCCCATGGGGCCCGGATCGTTCCGGCTCCGCACCGGACGCATTGCCGACGGCTGCCGGTGATGTCCCGGCCGCTTCCATGTCGTCGTTGGCAGACGCCTTCTCCATTCCCGCCGACCCGCCGTCGCCCATCAGCACGAGCGGCTCCTCCGCCTGCAACTCGTGCTTCAGCAGGTCCACTCCGAGCGCGCGAAGCGTGCTCTGCGCCTTGCCCATCAAGGTGCTCAACTTGGCTCTGGACCTGCTGATGTCGAGATCGATCTTCTCGACGTTCCGTCGAATGGTCTCGTTGTAGCCACGCACCTTCTCCAACCGGTCCAGCTCCTTGACGATGCGACCCTCGACATCGTTCATCGCCTCGATGTTCCCTTCCTCCCGCGGCGCCCTGGCTCGAGCCACCAGCCCCAGCGCCAGCATGATCGCCGCGCGCAGAGTCGTGTCCGTCGCGGCATCCTCGTCGTTCCACTGCACGATGATGTCGGCGCCGTGACGCGCCAGCACCGGAAAGCCTCTCCCGGCAGCGCTGGAGGTCGCGATGACGAACACGCCCACATCGGCCTCGCGGTTGGCCCGCGCACGGCCCATCTCCTCCAGCGCGGACGCCACCGTGTAGTTGCCGGCCCGCTTGGCCTCGACCACGACGCGGTTGCCGGCGAACGCGCTCTCCACGTCGAACTCGATGACCGCATCGCCGACCTTCTGACCGCGCGTGGCTCCGGCCGTGTCGCCGGTGGCGGTGACCAGACAGGGCACGGGCTCGGTGATGTCGTTCAGCAGGCCGATCAGACTGTTCTCGAAGTCGAAGCCGCCCGCGGGCGAGAGCTTCGCTGCACGGCCCTTCGTCTCGATACGCACCAGCGCCCCCTTGACCTCGATCTCGAAGGTCTTCTGCCTGGCCTCCTGCGCCTCCAGCATCTCGCGCTGAACGGTAGCGTGGCCTTCGATCGCCTTTCTCAGGCTGCCACCGAGCACGGCCAGCGGGGAGTTCTCCACCGCCGGATTCATGGCCGTCAGCAGGCTCGCCTGCGTCTTGCGCGTCTCGCTCATCAGCCGACTGAGCAACGAGTGCTCGTTGCCGGCATCCAGCGAGGCCAAGGCCGTGGTCAGCTTGGCGTCCAGCGCGGTGGAGGAGGTTTCCAGCTCCGCCTTCAACCGCACCATGAAGCGGGAGATCGGGCTGTCGGGCATGGCAGGATCCAGCGCGCGGTCGAACTGGCCCCTGCTCTTCGCCATGACCTCGGCAAGCTGCCCTTCCAGCACCTTCACCAGGCCGTCGCTCTCGGTCGGGCTCAACATCCGGAACAACGGACTGTTCTCGCCCACCTGCCTGGCGAGCGTCTCGGCCACCAGGCCGCGGTCCGGTGCCAGGTACTTCTCGAGCTGGCGCGCCAACACCCCCTGATCGGCCATGAAATGTTGCAGCCGCTGGTGGACCTTGCCGTCCTCCGGATCGAAGAACTCCTTCAGTGCAGCATCCACCCGTGACTGCTGGTGTTCCAGACGCTGCGCCAGCGTGGCCTCCAGGCTGCTCATCAGGTCCTTGCCGATATCCTCCAGCCGGCCTTCACGGGCGCTGGCGTGAGCATTGCCGATGGCACGCAGGCCGATCGTCCATGCGTCTATCGCCAGTTGTCGCTGCCGTGCCTCGTCCAGACCTTCGAACAGGCAGGCGGTATCGTCGCGGCAGTCGGCAATCGTGATCTCGACGTCCGACGGTGCGACAGCGGCCCGTACGGTGGCGTTGATGGAGGTCATGTCCTGGTGCGATTCCATTCCGGGCAGAAGTGGGGCGCACTATCGGCCGGAACCCGTCCCTTTCGATGTGCGAGCGGGCAAAGACCGGGGCATGTCACACCGGTTCGTTCGACGCTTGTCGCTTCGGCACGCGATGGGCACGTCCGGCACGCTGAAGCGAAGCTCCACCCAGGTATCACCCCGACGGACAGGTCCGAGACGTTCGTGCCGAAGGTGGCGCGACGGCTGCAGGGTCGTGGACCCTCGAGATGCATGGCTGCCGGGCTCTTGTCGATCAGGAATCGAACGTGTACGAGATTCTCGATTCCAGGCCGAACAGCGACAGCGACCGGGATGCCTCGCAGACCTGCGCCGATGCCGCCAGAAAGACCGCTTCCACCTCCGGGACGCTGTTCTCGAGCAGGACACTGAAGGGGCCGGAACGATCAGCGGACACGATTCCCTCGACCAGCGCCTCCGCCGAGGCGGCATCGCGCAACCCGTATTCGTGGAACGCGATGGTCCGACAACGCATGCGGCCCAGTTGACGCAGGATCGATGCGTCCAGGTGCTCCCTGTGAACGCTGAGCATCAGCGCCTTGCAGGACAGGTCCGGAAGCACCCGGGGGATGTCGAGTCCGTCTCCACCGACGAGCAGCGAGAGCACGCCACCGAAGCCCTCGAACTCCCTCGCGATCGGATCTTCGAAATACAGCGGAACATCCAGCGCCGACAAGGGGGATGCGGCCAAGATCCTGGCCTCCGCGGCGGTCAGCCGTCCTTGGTCGAACGGCAGCTCCTCGGCGCGGGAAAAGCTGAACTCCCGGGCGTCCATGTGCCCGAGTGCGGCGAGTGCACCCCGCTCGAACTCCAGCAACGTGCGGTCGAAGATGTGGTAGCAACCTGCAGCGATAGCGCTCGCGGCGCGTCTATCGAGGCGGCAGCGCTCGAGATGGAGCCAGCACATCTCGACAAGGTCGGGCGTACCGGATGCCGACAGATCGATGTTCGTCAAGCACGTATTACCATGCACCCGATCGAGCAACTCGACCGCGGCGGTGCACCGGCCATGCAGGAGGGTCTCTTCGCGGATGTTCACGCTGTCCAGGCTCAGGCGCGATCCGAGGGTACGTCCGAGCTCGACGAGCGAGGTGGGAACCGATGCGCCGCCCACTACATCGACATGAAGCCGGTCGCCGCCGAACCGTGCCAGTTCGTTCCAGGCCCGGGCGTCGATCTTGTGGCAATTCACCTGGACGTCACCCTTGCGCCGAGCGATTTCAGCGGCGCGTCGGACATCGACATGATCTACTTCCACGATGGATCGATCGTCTTTCATCGCTCGGATGCTCCCGGTTCATCGATGTCGTCCACGAGGCTTCGAGCGACACCACGCGGTGACGCATCGGATTCGGTGGCCGGACCGGGGCGGTGAAATTGCACCGAACTGACCAGCCAGCGGTAGCTCGCCGGACCGTCATCGGCTGCCAGGACGCCCGAACGCCGGCCGTGCCGATCGCCAAAGTTCATTCCGAAGGGCCTGCACGACGTCGCCGTCGACACCTGCAGGCAGACGAAACACTCGCAGGCGGAGCCGGATGGTCAAGGGTTCGACAGGGCGCCAGTACGCGATCTGTAGCGCGTGAGTTCCAGCGCAAGCGAGGCCGAGGTGCTGGTGCACGCGGGTGGCGAGCCGTCGTGAGCTTCCGACGTAGAGACAACGGGACGATCCATCACCGCCATTCACACGCGAGAAACGCCGACCACCGACATTTCGAGCCTTGGCAGCGGACAGTGCATCGATGCAGCGCGTCATCATCGCCCGGTCGTCGGCATCGAGACGGTACAAGTAGTGTGCACCATCGATTTCCCGCTCCCAGGCGGCGATACTCGCCAGCGTGCCGTCGCGCGCAGCGGAGATGGCATCCGCCAGGTCGATGCGCCAGTCCACGGCCTCGGCGAGCGATGCACTCTCGATGCGATCGGCCAGCTCGCGCAACCTGGACGCCGTGCGGTGGACGTCCAGCATGGCGTCGCTCCCCGTGTCGGGTACCGACGCGGGGGCGGAGCTCGCCGCGTGCTCGTCCGAGTGCGTGCCTTCCTCTGCGGGAAACAGCCAGAGCCCACCGTTGCGACGGCCTCGATACTCGTGATCCGCGTACCCCTCCTCGACCGCCACGGCCGCAACGTACGAGGCATACGACCTGGGCATGCCGAAACTGGAAAGCAGTCGACCGAACGAGTCGGAAGGCATGTCACGTTCGGCGAGTGCGCCCAGTCGGGTTCCTTCCGAGCACGAGCTGATCAGACCGATCACGGCAGCGTACTGATCAGCCGTGAACATCGCGGTTTTCGGGCCGTGAAGCTTCTTGCGAATCACGACGGTACCGTTGGCATCACGCCGCCAATGGAAAGGTTTCCGCTCCACCAGCGTCAGGCTTTTGAAGTGGTGCAGGGAATCGTCCATGCTCGATCACGCCATGAGGCCGGAAAGCCACGAGTATCCGGGCAGGATCGGAAAACGGCTTTCGCACCCGTGACTCGTGCCGTGGGAACTTCACCGTGCAATGGCCGTACCCCGGAACAGCACGGATCACCCGCCCCCCGCACCGACGTTGCCCGTGGACATCGACGTGCTGAACACGGACACCGACCTCGACATCCTGCTGACGAGTCTCGATGCCGGAGGATTCGGGCGACAGTATTTCCACGGGCCGTACATCGGCATGACCGTCGGGTTCGTCTGACCGATTCGTCAGGCGCACGATCTCTGCACGACCGTGCGCGAAGGGTCGTACTACGGCCGAACGGGTTTTCTGCCGCTATCAATGACGCTATATTGCGTCAACCAAGGAGACAAGAAGCTCATGAACTTGGCGGACTTCGGTGACGGCGGCTACTTCGTTCCCAGGAAGATCGCCTCCGTCCTGGCCACGACGAGCGAGGATATCGCCCGGACCGCGGGCCTGGGCAAGGATGCCGTGCAGCGCAAGGACCGTGTCCGTTCCGACCGGACCCAGCGACGGTTGCGGGAAATGATGGAGGTCATCAACAAGGTCGAGCCGCGGTTCGGCTCGCACCTGATGGCTTACGCCTGGTACCGCTCCGAACCGCTGGCCGGCTTCTCCGGCCGGACGGCCATGGAACTCGTGACCGCGGGTCGCGCGACGGATGTGCTCGAGTACATCGATGCCGTGGATGCAGGCGTTCACGCCTGATCAAGCTCGGGATGCGTCATCGCGGACCGCTGTACCGGGCGCTCGATCCGCTGTACGCGGCGGAACCGCTGTCCGGGGAAGGGGCTCGACGATTCGGCGGGCGGTTCAACGCCAGGGGCGTACCGGCGTTGTACACATCGCTTTCCCCGCATACGGCCATACGAGAGGCCAGCCAGGTCGGTGCGCTTCAGCCACTGGTGCTGCTGAGACACGACGCCGACAT
Source organism: Prasiola linearis (assembly GCA_032356305.1). Lineage (NCBI taxonomy): Eukaryota > Viridiplantae > Chlorophyta > Trebouxiophyceae > Prasiolales > Prasiolaceae > Prasiola > Prasiola linearis. Next base: position 35,891 of record JAULKR010034443.1, on the reverse strand, counting down.
CGAGCCGCTGTCCGAGGCGACGACGCCGTCCGCCGCGGCATCGCGCGCGGCGACGTGGGCCATGCTGTCCACGTCGACTTGGCGCGATGACGCGACAGGCGGCCGAGTCACCCCGACACAGGCTTTCGCGCAGGCGTTGATCGACGATGGGTTCGCAGGGCTTGCGGTGCCGAGTTTCGTCAGGGGAGCGGGTCCGGGCGACGTGAACGTCGTGCTGTTCCGATGGACCGATCGATTGCCGACTCGGCTGCAAGTGGTCGACGACGAAGGCCGACTGCCCCGACGTCCCTGATCTGCGCTCGACGGAGCATTCGCCACCCATCGCTCGCCGACCCTCTGCCCGCCGACCGATGCACGCGCCATCCGATCCGTCCGGTGGAACGCGATGCGACGCGATGCACGCCGGCGCCAACCGGGTCGTCTGAAACGACCGTGACGCTTGCCGTCGGCACGCGGCCCGGACAGGATGACGCTCCGCCCCCGCCTCTTCCGCCCTGCCGCCATGTCCCTGCCCCGTCGCACGCCCTCGTCCGCCGCCCCCGCCGAGTGGGTGGGCGGCATCGTCTCCGTACCGGTGTCGATCGTGGAGCAGGGCGAGACGTTCCAGCCCGGTGCGCTGCTGTGGCTCGATCCGGTGAGCGAGCGGATCCTGGGCATCGCCTTCGCACGGCCCGGGGAGTTGATCGGTCTGGCGGAAGAGCATCTGCGCGAGACGATCGAGGCCCCGGAGACGGGCCCGCCCGGCCCACCGGCGCGCCTGCGGGTGGCGACACGGACGCTGGCCGAGGCCTTGCGTCATGCGTTCCCCGCCATCGAGATCGTGGTCGCGCCCACACCGGAGATCGATGTCGCCGGCGCGAACCTCATCGAGACCATGACCGCCGGCGCAGGCGATCCGGGGTGGATCGGCGACGGCCTGGCGGTCGGAGCGGTCGGCGCCTTCTTCGATACCATGGCACGGCTTTGGCGCGCCGCGCCCTGGAACGCCGTACCGGGTGACGATGCATTGTTTCACGTCACCATCGAGGCCCTGGAAGTGCACGATGCGGTCGCGTTGGTGACCGGTCGGAGGAGCGAGAATGCCGGCGTGCTGCTGTTCCACGATGTCGATGGCTACGAGCGCTACGTGAACGGGGCGTACGCCATGCAGCCCGATGATCCGCGCCTGTCACACCCGCTCGACGATGACCGGAGCATGCCGGCCCACCTCGGCCTGAGCTACGACCCGGCGGCGCACGTCTCGCCGGTACGCCTGCAGGAATGCCGGGCCCACCGCTGGACGCTCGCGCACGAGGATGCCTTCCCGTCGCTGCTGGTACTGGAGGAGGGGCTGGCGGAGCGTGCGCCGGAGCGACACGAGGTGAGGCGTGCCGAAGCGCTCGCCCGCGTGTTCGCCCGCCTGGTCGACAACAAGGCGCTGAGCACGGCATTCCGGACGAGCTGGTCGACAGGCGAGCCGATCGAGCGCACGGTCACGGTACGCACCCATGAGGGCAAGGTGGCGGTGAGGCTGGGCGCACCGGTCCTCCTGCCATCCGACGGCCCTCGCGATCCGGACACGGTCCCCGAGCGGGTCTATCGCCTGAAGCTGGAGCTGGAGCATACCGACGAGGAGGTGACCCGCACCGTGGAGCTTGCCGGCGATCACACCCTGCGGGATCTGCACGATGTCGTGCAGCGAGCGTTCGACTGGGACGATGATCACCTGTACAGCTTCTTCGTCAGCGGCAAGCTGCACGATCGGGACAGCGAGTACACCGGTACTCCGATGGGCGACCTGGAACCCTCCTGGTGGGATGACGGGCCGGTACGCTCCGTGCAAGCTACCCGACTCGACGACCTGGGACTGGTTCGTCGGCGTGCCATGCGCTACCTGTTCGACCAGGAGCACTTGGTGCGCATCGGCGTGTCGAGCATCCGCGACGGTGGCCCGGACGACACCGGGCTGCCGCGAACCGTGGACTCGACCGGTGAGGCGCCGCCGCAGTACGAACCTTGCGATTGAAGCCTCGTGACGGCATGCCGGCGGCGCGCCCATACTCCACCCGACACCGTTCGATCGACCCCGACACCCGCCCCGATGGAATGGCAGTACCTCTACCGCGAGTTCATCACCCTGTTCGTGGTCATCGATCCGATCGGCACGGTGCCGGTGTACCTGTTCGCCACCGCCAACGTGCCGCCGCACCTGCACCGCCGGTTCGCGCTGCACGCGGTGGCGATCGCCACGGTGGTGCTGCTGGGCTTTCTCGTCGCCGGGCAGCTCGTGCTCGAGACCATGGGCCTGCGGCTCGGCTCGTTCCAGATCGCCGGCGGCATCGTGCTGTTCCTGTTCGCGCTGAGCATGATCTTCGGTGACGCCAAGCCGGCCCGCGAGATCGAGGAGGCGGAACGGGACCACCTCTCCGGCGCCGTCTTCCCGCTGGCCATGCCCTCGATCGCCTCGCCGGGGGCGATGCTCGCGGTCGTCATACTGACCGACAACCACCGGCACTCGATCGCCGAACAGGCCGTCACCGCCGGGGTGCTGGTCGCCGTGCTGCTGCTGACGCTGGTGCTGCTCCTGCTGGCAGGACCGATCCAGCGGCTCATCGGTGCATCGGGCGCGAGCGTGATCAGCCGGGTGATGGGTATCGTGCTGGCCACCGTGGCGGTCGATGCGGTGCTCGGCGGGCTCGACGCGCTGGATCTGCTGCGCCTGGCCCCGGTGGAGGGACTCGTGCCGGGCTGAGGGTCAGCCCTCGCCGCCACCGCCCTGACCGCCACCTTAGCCGCCGCCGCCGCCCTGGTCGCCACCCTGACCACCACCGCGCTGCTGCCGGTTGCGGCGCGAGCGGTTGTTGCGGCGCGCGCCCTGACCGGCTGCCGGCGCGTTCTCACCACCACCGACGCCACCGCCACCCCCTTCGGCACCCCCCCCGGCATTGCGGTTGCGACCGCCACGCCGCGGCCGGTTGCCCGGCTGGCCGGGCTGACCGCCCTGTCCGCCCGGTTGAGCGCCACCGCCACCCTGCTGACGCCTGCGCGCACCCGGCGGATTGCCTTGCCCGGCATTGCGCCCACCGGCCGGCCGACGGGCGGGCGTGCCGCCCTGACGCCGTCGGCGCCCGGTGTTGCCCTGTTCGGACGCCACCAGGTTGGTGTCGGACGGAAAGCGGTTGTTGACGTTGGCGACGTCGCCGTAGAACTCGTCCTCGATGATGTCGACATCGAAGTAGCCGTCGATCTCCTCGGCCATCTCGTCCATGTGCTTCATGCCCGGCGGCAGGCGGTTGCCGCGGTTGTCGTTGGGCTCCTCGCGATCCGCATCGTCGTCACGCGGCTGACGACGCTTGGCGGCACGCGGTTCACGCGCGGGGCGTGCCGACGGCTCGTCGGTCCCGCCACCGTTCGCCCCGTCGGGGCCGGGCGCACCGGCACCGCCGTTGACCGTACCGTCGTTCACCGGAGCCCCGTCGGTTCCATCAGCCTCGACGGGCGCCGCCGCTCGGCGGGTGACCGTGCGCCGTGCGCGGGGTGCGGCAGCGGGTGCCTCCGCGGGTGCCTCCGTCGGCACGGCGGACGGGTCCACGTCGGCCGCACCGTCGGCCGGCGGTGCGGCAGCCGTGTCGGCCCCGTTCGCCACCGCGCCGCCGGAGGCGGTCTCGTCATGCGTACCGTCCGTGCCGTCCGCACCGGTGGTGCGCGGCGCCCGCGTCGCCGTCGCGGTGCGGCGTCGCACGCGGGGCCGGCTGCCGGCGGCGGCATCCTCCACCGACGCGCTCACGGACGGCTCCTCCGGCGCGGCATCCGTGCCCGCGGCCGCACCCGTCACCGGCCCGTTGCCACCCGATGCCTCGTCGGTGGAGGCATCGGGTACGGCGGCGGGGGCAGCACGGCGCCGCGCCCGCGGACGCGGTGCCGCGGCTCCGGTGCCCGCGTCCGGCTCGGCTGCCGCATCGGCCGGGGCGACAGCGGCCTCGCCGGCCGACACCTTGGGCTTGCGCGTGCGCTTGGCACGCGGTGCGGGCTCGGCTGCCTCCTCGACAGCCTGGGCGGCCTGGGCAGTCCGGGGAGCGTCCGCATCGCTGCCGCTCTCGGGTACCGGAGCGTCCGGCATCGGCTGATCGTCCTGGTCTTTGGGCATGGCGATGGGTCGACTGTGCAAGCGGGTGGAACGACGCACCCCGGTGACGGGGTGCCTCTCGACGCGGCGGCGACCGGTCGTGTCGGTCGGATCGATCAGGTCGGACGGCGCGAGGCGGCACCGGTACCGCCACGGCGGCGGCGGCCTCCGGCGGCGGCCGCACCGTCCGGCCGTGCGCCACCCCCGCCGGACCGGTCGCGGCCCGAAGCCCCGTTGCGGTTCGCACCGGGACCGCGCCCGCCACCGGCACCGCGTCCGCCACCGGCCGGTCCGCGCCCGCCGCTGCCGCCGCGCCCGCCCGGCGCCCGGCCGCCCGGGTTGCGACCGGTCGGCGATTCCACGCCACCGACGTTGCGGGTATCGCCCTGCTCCCGATCCGCACCGTCCATGCGGGGCAGGGATCGGTTGATCAGCCGCTCGATGTCGCCGAGCAGCTTGCGCTCGTCGTCACCGACCAGCGACACGGCCTGGCCGGACTGGCCGGCACGCGCGGTGCGGCCGATGCGGTGCACGTAGTCCTCGGGCACGTTGGGCAGCTCGAAGTTGACCACGTGCGGCAGGTACTCGATGTCCAGGCCGCGGGCGGCGATGTCGGTGGCCACCAGCACGCGCAGCGAGTTCTTCTTGAACGCGTCCAGCGCACGGGTGCGGGCCGACTGGCTCTTGTTGCCGTGGATGGCCATGGCCGAGTGGCCGTCCTTGTCCAGCTGCTCGGCCAGGCGGTTGGCGCCGTGCTTGGTGCGGGTGAACACCAGCACCTGACGCCAGTCGCCCTCGCCGATCATCGCCGACAGCGCCTCGCGCTTGCCGCCCTTGTCGACGAACACCACGCTCTGGTCGACCCGGTCGGCGGTGGCGTTGGGCGGGGCGACCTCGACCATGACCGGATCGGTCAGCATGCCGGAGGCCAGCCGCTTGATGTCGGCCGAGAAGGTGGCCGAGAACAGCAGGTTCTGGCGCTCGGCCACCGGCGGCAGCAGCTTCATGATGCGCTTGATGTCGTGGATGAAGCCCATGTCCAGCATGCGATCGGCCTCGTCCAGCACCAGGATCTCCACCGAGCCCAGGTCCACCGCGTTCTGCTGCGCAAGATCGAGCAGCCGCCCGGGGGTGGCCACCAGCACCTCGACACCGCGTGCCAGCGTGGCGATCTGCGGGCGGATGTTCACCCCGCCGAACACCACGGTCTGGCGGATGCCGGTGTGCTGGCCGTAGGCGTTGACGCTCTCGGCGATCTGCGCGGCGAGCTCGCGCGTCGGCGTCATCACCAGCGCACGCGGTTTTCGGGAGGCGGCGCGCTCGCGCCCCAGCAGCTGCAGCAACGGCAGCGTAAAGGCGGCGGTCTTGCCGGTGCCGGTCTGGGCCGCTGCCATGACATCGCGGCCGGCAAGCACCGACGGGATGGCGGCCTGCTGGACGGGGGTGGCTTGGGTATAGCCTTCCTTCGCGACGGCGCGAAGCAGATCGGCATCGAGGCCGAGGTCGTCGAACGACATGTAGGTGTTATGCATGCTCTGTGCGGGACGGCGCTCAAGCGTCGTTCCCGTGCGGCGGCGCCGTGGCGCCTGTCGGAATCCTCTTCGCGGCAGGACCATGGTCTAGATGGCCCGCCCGGGTCGGATTGCCCCGGTGGTGCCGATCGCGGTGCCGCTGACGGCCTCCGGAACGGATCATCGATGCGTTCGGGCAGGCGCGGGGCGTGCCGGGCAGCATCGGTATCGCACAAGTATACGCCACACTGGACGAGCTGGTGCAGCCCTCGTGTTCCGGCCTTCGGGAAGACGCACGGAGCGTGCGGTTCGACGTGTGGCACACGAAACGCCCAGCACGACACGTGCCACCACCGGGCAGCTGTGCCCAGGGTGCGTCAACGCCGCTCGGCGGGCTCGGTGTAGCGACCGATCTCGGGTGCGCCGCCGAAGAATTCCGCTTCGCTCACCGGGCGCCATTCCGGATCCGGCCGGAACCGGGACGGGTCGAACGTTCGCGCTCGCAGGTCCCTGAGCTCATCGACGCGACCGTCCGAGGAGCGTCGGTAGCTGACGATGCCGAATTCCGCATCGAGGAGTTCGACGCTGAACACGCCCTGCGCGTCGGGCAGGCACTCGTGTGCCTCGACCGGGCGGTTGCGCCATCTCGCCGGACGTACCGAGACCGTCCCGGTACCGGCACACGGCTCGGAACCGAGAAATCCGGACACCGCGTTTCCGAACGTCGCGTAGGCATTCGCCGAGCGATTCCGGTCGGGCCCCGCACTCGGACCCGGCCGGACCGGCTCCGAGAGCTCGTGCGTCATCCTCCTGCCCCGATCGACCAGCCAGAGCCGCCCTTCACCGAAGTTCTCGATCATCGCCCAGGCATCCTGCCCCTGCCCCGCCTGCCGCACGCGAAGCCCTTCCCCGGACAGCTCGACGGATGCCCGGGACACCTCCAGCTCGCCGGGCAGGCGGTAGCGGACGTGCTGCGCCGACAGGCCGGAGGTGCTCGTCAGCGCATCCGTGGCGGCACGGGTTTCCGCCGCGACGAGAGCGGCCACCCCGGCACCCAGAAGCAGGAACGCCCCTGCACGCCCGCGCCCTCTCACGCGCACGGATTCCGTCGACCCGTCGACCGGTGCCAGCGATTCACGGCGTTGCTCCGTCGATCCATCCCGGACCCGAGCGTACCTCGATGGACCGATCGTGATCCGCGACGAACGAGATTCGATCGTCGGCCGCGGACGGGCTGCCACGGGGGTATCCGATCGAGCGACAGGGCACGCATCGGCGCGAGACCCCCTGTCCGACGTGCTACTGCAACTCGTGCTCTGATCGGTACCGGCTCGAACGCTGTCGACCGCTTCGAGTGAAGGCATGACCGGCGCCCGCGCCGGCGGGGTGCGCGCCTACCGGCCGGCCGAGACCGGTTCGCTGGAACCCGGACGGCCGGTGCGCTGGATCAGGAACGCCGCCAGGGCGAGCACGATGCCGATGCCGTCGGACAGCAGCCCACCTTCGATCATGGACAGGGCGGCCACGATCAGCACGATGCGCACCACCCACGGTGCGATCCGGCCCATGAACCAGCCCTGCACGCCGGCGGACAGCAGGAACACGCCGAAGATGGCGGTGAGCGCTGCCTGGATGATCTTGAACCAGACCGCATCCATCAGCAGCGCGCTGTTGTAGAAGAACATGAACGGCACGATGAAGGCGGCAATGCCGATCTTGAACGAGGCCACCGAGGTCTCCATCGGGTTCGCACCCGAGATGCCGGCCGCGGCATAGCTTGCCAGCGCCACGGGCGGCGTTATCGCCGACAGCACGGCGAAGTAGAAGACGAAGAAGTGCGCCGTGAGCACCGGGATGCCCAGCTGCACCAGCCCGGGCGCGACCACCGAGGCCGCCACCGCGTAGGCGGCCGTGGTGGGCATGCCCATCCCGAGCAGGATCGCGATGCACATCGCGAAGAACAGCGCGAGCAGCTGCGAGGTGTCGGCGATGCCCAGCAGCAGCACCGAGAAGCGCGCACCCACGCCGGTCAGCGAGATGACGCCGACGATGATGCCGGCGCAGGCGCACACCGCGATGATCTGGATGGACATGAAGCCCGCCATCCGGAAGGCCTTGGCGATATCGCGCGGGCCCATCCGGTAGGGCGTCAGCCACGACACCACGGCCGCGGCGATGGTGGCCAGCGCGCCGGCCCGGATGACCGAGTAGCCGGCGAACAGCGCATAGATCAGGATGACGATCGGTGCGAACAGGTAGACCTGCTTCACCATGTTGCGGAACTTGGGCAGCTCGTCCTCGCGCATGCCGCGCATGCCGAGCTTGGCGGCCTCGAAGTCCACCATGAAGTAGACCGACACGAAGTACAGCACCGCCGGCAGGATGGCCGCGACGGCGATCTCGGTGTACGGGATGCCGGTGATCTCGGCCATGATGAACGCGCCCGCGCCCATGATCGGCGGCATGATCTGCCCGCCGGTCGAGGCCGCGGCCTCGACCGCGCCGGCGGTCTTTCGCTTGTAGCCGACGCGCTTCATCAGCGGGATGGTCAGCGAGCCGGTGGCGACCACGTTGCCCGCCGAGGTGCCGTTGATCATGCCCATCAGCCCGGAGGCGAAGATCGACACCTTGGCCGGTCCGCCGCGCGAGCGCCCGGCGGCGGCGAAGGCGAAGTTGATGAAGTAGTCGCCCACCCTGGAGGCTTGCAGGAAGGCGGCGAAGATGATGAACAGGATGATGTAGGTCGACGACACCGCCGTGGTCGGCCCGAGGATGCCGGCGTCGGTGTAGACCTGGGAGAAGAAGCGCGCCCAGTCGATGCGCGGGGAGTTCAGGAAGCCCGGCGCCAGGTGGCCGACGAAGACGTAGACCAGGAAGATGCCGGCGATGATGACCAGGGCCAGCCCGGCCACGCGCCGGGTGAGCTCCAGGATCAGCGCGGTGCCCGCGACCGACGCGAGCGAGATGCCGATGGGGGCGAACGGCGTGCCGGTGGAGTTCCGCATCAGCGTGCCGTAGACCGTCACCAGGTAGACCGCCACGCCGATGGCGCACGTGCCCATCACCAGGTCGGGGATCGAGAAGCGATCGGTGGGGGTGCGATCGAACCAGCCCAGCACGATCGCACCGAACGTGGCGAGCAGCAGCGGCACCCCGTAGCGATAGATCTCGGCATCGCGGAACTCGGGCGCGATGCCGTTCCACATCTCGCCACCGGCGATGCGCAGGGCGAAGCTGACGCCGACCGCGCAGGCGAACAGCGCGGGCACCATCAGCGCCACGCCCAGCCAGTCGGTCAGGGCGAAGCGACGGGTCCGCTCGGCGGCGAAGTCCGAGCGCGGGCCGAACATCAGGAACCCCAGGAACAGGGCACCGGCGACGTGCACGATGCGGAAGTTCCAGGTCTCCAGCGGCAGGCTGGGCAGGAAGGCGATGTCGATGCCCGTCATGGAGGACAGGGACAGGCCGTTCAGGGCGGCCATGTGGAAGGCCGCGTAGAACGCCGCCAAGGCGCCCACCAGCACCAGCCGCCAGCCACCGAAGGCACGACGGTTCGCCTCGACCGGCTCCTCGTCCGCCCCTTCGGAGAGCACCGGTTCGACCGGAGAAGCCACTGCCTGTTCACTCATTGCGTCGTTTCTCGTTCAGGGGACAGGCGTGGAACCGGCCGTGTCGCGGCCGGTTCGTGCTCGCGTCGGTGCGACGGCTACATGCCATGGACCATGTCGTCCGGGATGTCGGCGCCGGCGTTGTCGCGGAACCACTTCGCCGCACCGGGGTGCCACATCAGCACCTCGTTCTTGTCCCAGTTCTCCGGCAGGGTGGAGGCGGCCGCGTTGTGGATGTTCATCATGCGGGCGTTGTCGGACATGACCACGTCGGTGGCGGCCTCGACGAAGCTTTCCGGCAGCTCGCAGTTGGCGATGGCGAAGTTCCACATCGACACCGAGCGCGCATCGGCCTCGAGCGTGGAATAGGTGTCCGCGGCGATGCTGAAGTCGGCGACCGGGAAGCTCTCCAGGATGGTGGCCTGTTCCTCCTCGGTGAACTCGATGATGTTGACGTCGGTCTGGACCTCGAGCTGGCTGACGGCCGGGACCGGCACGCCGGCGGCGAACGCGATGACGTCCAGCAGCCCGTCCTGCAACTGGGTGCCCAGATCGCTCCAGCCACCGTTGCGGCGCTCGAAGTCGACGCCGAGCGCCTCCATCATGCGCGGGAAGTAGGTGTCGGAGGTGGAGCCGGCCGGCCCGAAGCCGATCTTGGCGCCGGCCGGGATGTCGGCGATGGACTCGATGCCGGACGAGGCGAGCGTGGTGATCGAGAACGGGGTCTGGTACATCGGGAACATGGCGCAGGCGTTGTCCATCTGCAGGCCGGGGGCGATGACGTTGGTGCCCTCCATCGACTCCGCCGCCGGACCCATGGTGGTCATGCCGAAGGCGGCATCCCCGGTGTGCACCAGCGCCATGTTCTGCATCGGCCCGCCGGTGACCTCCGCCCCGCCCGATACCCCGAGCTCCTCGGCCACGAGGTTGGCCCAGCCGGAGCCGTAGGCGAAGTAGGTACCGCCCTGCGAGGCGGTGCCGACGGTGAAGCTCTCGGGCCAGCCGGTGCGATCGGCGTCGTCCTGGGCGTGAACGGTGCCGCAGGCGAGTGCGACGAGAGCGGCGGTGGCGTACGTGCGAACGTGCATGGAAGCTTCTCCGGGTGACGGGTAGCGGCGCATGTTACGCCAAGGACAAGCACCTATACCTTCCGGGAAATGGCGGATATCCGCCTGTCGTGCCGTCTCGCTGGCGGATTTCCGCCAACGGGATCGTCGCGAGGGTGCCCTCGGCACCGCGCGGCCCCTTCGCCCTCACCGCATCACGGGAAGAAGGCGTCGCCGACGATCAGCGGGAACTCGTCCTCGATGCCCGGGAACGGCACGGCGTCATCGTTGCCGAGCCGGGTTGCCGAGCCGGCGCACCGTGATCGGCAAGGCGGTCGAGACGTGGGGGGCAAGGAATATCGTCCCAAGGGTGCTCCTTGGAAGGTCAAGGCACATGACTTTCCGGGCGAGCTGGGCACGACCAGTCTCCATGGGGTCTACGACATTGCCGAAAACGAGGCCAGGGTGAGCATGGGCGTCAGCGGCAATACCGCCGAGTTCGCCATGCAGGGCATTCGTCGCTGGAGGGAGGAGTCGAGATGCGATCGGCACCCCCCTCCTCATCCAGCCCCCGGATGCCGCGTGCGATGGTAGTACGCGACAGTCCGCTGGCTCAGTGCACGAGAGCGAAGATCTTACCCAGCTCTCGCGGACAGCTCGTCAGCGATACCATCCGCTATCGAGGTGACCATGGCAAGCACGAGAAAGAAGACCAGCACGAAGAAGAGAGCCGCGTCGGCGAAGCCCGCACGCGTGCGCAAGCAGTACTCCCAGGCCTTTCGTGACGAGGGCTGAAGCTGGCGGAGCTACGTACCGTCGCCGAAGCAGCCCGGGAGCTCGGTATCGACGCGGCATCGATCTACAACTGGCGCCGGGTCCATCGAGTCGACCGTTCCCAGAGTGAGCTGGAGCGCCAGCAAGCGGCCGAGATCGCCAGGCTGAAACATGAGATCGCCGAGCACAAAGAGGACCTCGAGATACTGGGAAAGGCGCAAGCGTACTTTGCGAGGAAGCTCAAGTGAGGTACGCGTTCATCGAGCAACAGCCGGCATGCCCACGCGGTGGCCAGACTATGCCGTCTGATGGAGGTCTCGCGTAGCGGCTTTCACGACTGGTCGGACCCGAAGCGCGACCGTGGCGCCCGACGTCAACGTCGGCGAGTCGGAATCGATCGACTCGTGCGCGAGGGGTTCGAGCAGAACAAGGAGCGCTATGGTGCGCCTCGGCTGACGCATGCGTTGGCCGCCCGGGGACATCGCTTCGATCGCAGGACTGTTGCCGAAAGTCTTGCCCGGCAGGGACTTCGCGCAAAGGCGGCGAAGCGGTTTCGTACCACGGCCAACTCGCGTCATGATCTGCCGGTCTCGCCGAATCTTCTCAAACAGGACTTCGCAGCGGCGGCACCGAACGAGAAGTGGGTGCAGGACATCACGTACCTGTGGAGTGATGAAGGCTGGTCGTACCTGGCCGTCGCGATCGATCTCTTCTCCAGACGTGTCGTTGGTTGGACGTCGGACGCGCGGATGACCAAGCAGCTCGTGCACGATGCGTTTGCGCGGCAGGCCCTTCGGCAGCGGCGCACGTGCACGCGGTGCTCGCTTGGGCGTCGGTGCTACCGTGTCATCGGCGGCATCGTCCGGTGCGCTGTCGGACTCGGCCGACGCCTCGTCGTTCTCCGCCTCGTCGAACAGGTCGTGCTGCCCGGGAGCCTTCTCGCTGCGCGCCCCGCAGGCGCGCAGGCGCTCCAGGCCGAGCGCCTCGATGACCGTGACCAACTGACGGCGCAGGCCATCGATCTCGCGCTGCATGCCGAGCGTCCGTGCCACCGCGGCATCACGCTCGGCCCTCGGGGCGGCGTGCGGATCAGCAACGTTGTCGGGAGCTCTCACCATGCGGTGGATCATACCGAGTGGCCCTCAGTCAACCGCTGCGACGTGCAACTCCCGGTGCGGTTCGTTGCGCCACAGGCCGACGCCGTCGAGCAGCCAGCTCAACTGCCGGCCATCGAGCGTGAGGACATCACCGTCGACATTGGTCGGCCAGTGAAAGTACTGCTTCTCGAGCCGCTTCGTCCCTGAGGCAGAACCCGTCACGCTCCCAGTCCAGGATCTTGACCTTGTCGGCTCGCCGGTTGATGAAGCAGTACAACGTCGGCTCGAACGGATCGAGCGACGACTGCTCCTGCACGATCATCGACAGCCCGTCGATGGACTTGCGAAAGTCCACCGGCTCCACGCACAGGAACGCACGGGGCAACGATGTCGAGGGGCGCGTCATCGGGCCATCGACGCGTTGACCAACAGGGTCGCCAGCCAGGTCGCGTCGGGCAGCTCGTCGAACTCCAGCGTCGCACCGCCCAGCTGCACGCGAAGGCCCGAGGTGCGAGCCGGTGGAGCGGCGATGACGTCGGCGAACCGGACGCGCGACGTGGCGGCCACCGCTTGTCGTTGCTGGCTACGCCAGCCGTACAGGCTCTGCACGGACAGGTCGTGCTCGCGGGCGTACTCGGCGGCGCTGATGCCGCGCTGCCCGATCGCGCTCAGGCGTGCAGACCAGAACTCGGACGCGGTGGTCGTGGATGACATGTCGGATCTCCTGCGGGAAGTCCGACATCGTCAGCGGCTACGCCGTGGCTGACGGCGCCTCTGCCCCGGATTGTTGAGAAGTTACCGAGTGACAGGCTAAATGTTTGAATCTATTGATTATTATCCGAGAACCGCTACGAAGAGCCCCGAGTTCTTCTTTAGAAAAATCGGTTACTTAACCCTTGATCGGGAATCGCTGGCCCTAGATAAACTCACTGACGCGGCTCAGTGCATACTTGCGCGTAAATAATTTTACGCCCTTAGAATTATCAGTACTCGAAAATTTTATTATAAAACAAGACTTTCTTATTTCAGGAAACCTGAGAGACTTCTCATGCAGTAGACTTTCATATTCTGATGCATACCTACTCCCAGCACGATAGAAAGCACGGCTGACTTCGTTCTGACTAATCCAAATTCGCCCGCTTTCGAGCTGCGCCGCATACACATCAAAACCGTTGTCTGAGATGGAACCCTGCATCTTAAATTTCAAACCAAGGTCGCTTTCGCAAGCAGAAATAACGTCAACAAGAAGATCGCTCGACTCGAAGAAATAAGTATCACTCAGATCAGGAAGAGACAACTTTGACAAGAATTCATCAAAGCTATCAGATAATTTCTCTCGAGATATTTCCTCAAGATCTATGTAGCAAACGGATGGGTTATCACCCCCGTCTTGATAATCTAAACATAAATGCCAGTGCCCATCGCCATCGAAAGGCACCAACCCTTCTAAATTTAGCGACTCGAAGTCATCGGTAGTTTCTTCGTCAATCACACTTAAACAAGGCCAACTTTCTCCTATTCCGAATATCATTCCACCTGGACATGGCTCTTGCGGCAGCTTTCTAACATACCCTCCATTCTGTTCCGACAATAGCGTCACCAACGAAGCTGGCAATCTGTTCTTGATACTTTTCTCCAAGGCGCGCAACGATACATCAGTCAACGATGGCTTGACATATGGTAAATAAGCAGGAATTTTCCAGAGGTTCATTTTTCAACGCCTATAAATTTTCTTGCTAACGTATCAATAAACAAGTATCAATATACTTAAAGAATATTCACTCCCATCGCAACGCGTTGCAGCCACCCCGTACACCGCTTCGTAGTCGGCGATGAACGTGCATTGCGCATTCTCGAGCTGGATCGTCATCTCGAAATAGCTCGACCAGTTCTGTCCCACCCGAGGGCGAGTCGCTCATCCAAGACGCGTACGATGTCAACTCCGCCTGAAGCGCTGCGTAGTCGCTCGCGCTCGGCTTGTTGCCACCGTTCTCGCTCGTGAACTCCGCCTCTCCAGTGTCGCCGTTCCCGTAACGAGGGTGAAAATAGACCGCTGGTGGGTCGTTCGCTTAGTTTTGAGATACTTCTTTCGCTCGCTCGACGGCCGCGATTATCTTCGCCGCCGTCTGCGTCCACTTGAACGGCTTGGCGGTGTGCGAACTCTTCTTCCGCTCACCCATCAAGGCCCATCAAACCTCTTGCATAAGCCCCCACCATGCAACACGCGCGCCACCCACGGCTCGAAGAATCAACGACTTAAATTACTCATGCAAGAGGTCCATTACCCGAGTTTATGATCGCTTTGAAAACGATGGTGTCACCTTGCTTGCACCCGTCCCGCGAACCAACATCGCTATCTTTAATTGGTAGAGAAAGGTGATTCGCTCTGAGCATTTCCCATCACTCATGGGTAATGGCTCAGAACCCATCTTCAAAGACACAGACTTGAAGTGTTCTCGGTCGAGACCATTTTTCTTCACAATTCCCTTTCATTCAATCATCGCGCCCGCATAAATTTTAGCGATTTATCTTTCGGTACTCCCCTCTTTGTAGTGCTCTACAATTCTACTCCGAAATATCTCCCGGTCTTCAAAAATCATCGATTCTCTCATCGTTTAGCCTGCTAGCCCCAAGGCCCGAACGTGCCATTCTTTATCGCTTCAATCAAGATGTTCGCCACCCTTCGAATCGCTTGTGCGATTTCTTCCGGACTTGCGTCTGAATCGATACTTCACCCACGGCTCAAAAAAAAACTAAATGAAATCAGCTGCCATACGCATTGCGGAGAATGCAATGTACGAGTCAGACGGTCTCCGTAGATCGGCTTCAGCCCCAGCGAGCCAGTCGTTCAACGCATCATCAAACTGATGAATCACCGCTTTCAAATTCTGCCGTACATGAATCGGTGCCGCCAGAACTTGATTCTCACGGTCTCCGTCATCTGAAACTCCCCAGAACTCAGCGTAATGAACAATCACTCTCAAATCAGGCGGAACTGATTCAAGCTCTAGATTCCAAGCACCGGAGAACCTAGAATAGAATTCTCCGTAAGATTTACGCATCCCATCACGAGTTAGAACCTCTAAGTCACTCATAATAATTTACCTTATTTGAAGACTAAGATTGTATATCTCGTACTGCCGCCAATACTCCCGCCTAACATCCTCAGGAACTTCTGCAGCATCAAACATAAGCTCAGAGAGAGCTCGCATATCAGCCTCCGAAACCTTCTTCCAGTCGAAGGTCCCTCCCATCATAGCCTGCATAGCAGGACGCCATCTGTTGAAAACTCCAAACGTTGCATAGTGGCTTTCGGTAGGCATCAAGACGGCCGGTGCATTATCTTTATTATAGTTCGGGAAATTTGCATTCATGTATGCGGACATCACACCATGGTGCGACTGCTGCCCCGGTCTGGGCGACGGCATATCACCATGACGTGTGACTCGGAATTCGCCGCTGGTAAAATCGCTCGGCATCCCCGCTGCCACCCAATCCGCAAAATTTCGTCCCGTTCCTTCTCTACGTCCCTGCTCGTCGTAATTAAATCGAGCTGCTTGATAAGCAGCCTCGCTAGGGAACTGCACGCCTTCGCGGACCACCGCTGACTCATTTTCCGGACCCAATGCACGTATGTCTTGATTAATCTGATTAAGTAAATTTCTTAGATCAACGGCCCGATCATAAAGGTCCTGATCAAAACCCGGGCCACAAGATCCGGTAGCGAGGTAGACATTCTGTCTTTCGCGAAGCTGATTGGCCAGGAATCGAATATCCGATTCGCCAGGCGCGTCCGGCTGGCTCATCACAGCAAAATCGGGGTCGTACAACAAGATTTCCTGAAACAACGCGTTGTAGTTCAGCGCAAGATTTGCCTGCCTGATCTCGTAGGCAATTCCGAAGCTGCCAACAGCGGTGCCAAGCAGGATCGCATCTGCAGAGCCCATACTGTGAAGCAACGCGATGACGACCTCGCTCGCGAATGGGGCTGCGGCCACGAACGCGGACGACCCGCTTCTTTCGATCAGGTCGTCGAAGAAGTCGATCAGCACATTGCTGCTCGGCATGAGACCGAGCGGGTCGCTCAACGAAAGCGGATTCAGATTCGCGTACGCATACCCGTTGCTGCCACCAGCCAGCCCTATCGGGTCGGCGCTCAAGTAACGACCGGTATCCGGGTCGTAAGTCCTGAAATAGTTGTAGTGCGTACCGGTCTCCGCATCGAAGTACTGCCCCGGGTATCGCAGTGGCTGATCAACGTCTGACAGCGTGACCGTTGCCTTGCCGAACGGATCGTATGTAGCCGACCAGACCGACTCGCCGTCCTCGTCACTCATCCGCCGTGGCGTACCGATCTGATCGGTATGGATCGCGCTGAGGCCCTGCGAGCCGAGCCTTGCCACCGGTCGGTGCGGTTCGATGTACAGGTACTGAGCGATCATCTCGCCCGCATCGTTTGCCTCGGCAACCAGTTGCTGCTCTTCGTATAGGTACCAGGTCGTGCTCGGCGGCGCGCCTTCCGTCGAATAGACCGTCTTGCTAGTTCGCTGACCGAGCGCATCGTAGGCATAGCGCGCCACGACCCGGCCCTCCTGCGAGACGCTCACAGGCCGCCTCTCGGCATCGTAGATGTATTGCAATTCGCCCGAATCCAGCGGCATGCCGCCTGACTCGTAGCGCAATGTTCGTGTGCGACCGGTCGATACGTCGGTCGATTCGAGCAGTTGGTTGCCCGAGCCTGGCGGGCTGTAGCGGTAGCGCGTTTCGCTACGCGGTCCCCCGGGCTGCTCGGCAACGTGCGACAACCGGTTCCCGCTCACGTCATAGTCGTAGGCGTGACGCGCGTTCGGTGACGTCACGGCATGCAAGCGTCCGTTGCGGTAGACGTGGGTGTGCATGCCCTCGTCATCGATGATGTGGCTGATGTTGCCGGCGGCATCGAAGCGGTACTGCAGATCCAGCACCCCATCGCTCGTTATCGACACCACCTCACCCGTGGGTGCCACCGTCATCGTGGTGCGGATGCCGTTGTGCGACTCCCAGCCGATGCTGCCGTCACGACGCTCGAGATCGATGTCCGACACGATCGGCTGTGCGTTCAGACCAAGCCAGCGCTGCTGGGTGATCGCTCGAAGCCCGCCTGCGTTCGGGCCGACGTCGTGATACTCGTAGCCGAGCAGGACACCATCCGGAAGACGCTTGGTCAGCACACGGGATCGATCGTCGTAGGTGTAGCCGGTGACAAGGCGATGTTCGCCCAGCTGGCGCTCATGTCGTGTGATGCGCCCTTCCCGGTCGCGGGCATAGACATCGGTGCCGCCCGCGCTCTGCGTGCGCGACAGCAGCCCGGATGCCGGGTCGTACTCCCAGCGTGTGATCGAGCCATCCGGGTGACGACGTTCCGTGACGCGCCCGGCCGCATCGCGCCGATAGGTGGTGCGCTGATCCGCGTTGCGTACGCGTGCAACGACGTTACCGGCCTTGTCCAGCTCCAGCCATTCCCGGCCGGTGTTCGGGCTGATGGTCCCCACCAACCGACCTAAATCATCACGCGGCTGCTCGGTCCTGTTCTGCCGCGCATCGATGAAGCCGACGTCCTGACCGAGAAGATCGGCGAACACGCGCGTCGTGGTGCCATCACCACGCACCAATGACGTCGAGCGATTCGCTTGATCCACTTCGATGTCGACACGGGCACCACTGGAGCTGTTCGCGATCCCCGAGAGCTGACCGTTGGCGTCGTACTCGAAGTCCGCTTGAGAGACGTCCAGTTCGCCGCCTGGCCGCAGGCGTTGCTCGCTACGGGTTCTCAGCCGTGCGCCGACATCGAAGACCGAGGAAACGGTGCGCAACGTCGCGCCGGCGCTTCCGAGAACGGTCTCTTGCACGCGACGGCTTTCACGGTCATAGCCTCGTTCGAGCGAGGTGCCCAGATCATCCGTGATCGAGATCAGCCGTCCGGCATCGTCGTGGCGTATCTGCGTGCGTCGACCATCCGTATCGATCAGGGCGAGCACCTTGCCTTCGGCATCGTGCTCGTAGCGGGTACGCGTCCCCAGATGGTCTATCGATGCGATCTGCCCGGAGGCGTGATAACCCAACCGGTAAGGGCTGGCCTCTCCGATACGCACCTGGGAGACGTGACCGGATGCATCGTAGCGCTCGATGTGCAGTGTCGGCATCAGCGGTGCCGTGATCGTCTGGAGACGACTGCTCTGATCCCAGCCGAGGTGAGTGACATCCTCGACGTCGTCGCGTGGTCCGTCGATCGCTATCAGGCGGCCGCTGTCGTGGCGAAGCCGCACAACGCGTTCGATCGGTCGGAAGACGGCTGGCGTCGATGCAGTATTCAGGTTCGCAGCATCGTCGCTCGATGTCGAGATAACGGGCGACCAGCCCCGCTCGATCATCGCGATGATCCGGCCGCGTTCGTCGCGTTCGAGAACGCTTACCCGTTCGCCCTCCGGGTTCACGCTGGGGCGTGCGATGCGCAGCGGTTGCAGGTCGGTATCGCGCTCGTACTCGCGCCGTTCGACAAGCTCGCTTGCGCCGCCCGTCGTGGTGCGACGCATCTCGATCAGCCGGCCCTGATCGTCGTAGGCGTGTTGCACGGTGTAGTCACCGGTGGCGGTGCCCTCGCCCGTGACCGTCGCCTCGATCAGCTGACCTGCCGGGTCATAGCGCCAGCGCATTCCCGTCGCCGGGCAGCTGGCGCAGCCTGCACCGCTGGATGCGAGCAACCGTGGCGAGCCGCCCACCGGCTGCTCCCAGGTGTACAGGCTCTCCTGACCGAGGCTGTTCGTCACCGTGGTGCCCACCGTCTGCCCGGCTTCGATCGCGCGCCGCTCGGGGTATGCGATCGTCACACGTTCCACCCCGCCGGCATGCTCGGAGCTGATCGCCCTACCTTCACCGTCATACGCCCAGCTCGCGAACCGCACCCCGGTCCGATCGGTGAGCCCGGTCAGGTGGCTCGGGTAGGTCTCGTCCTCGTAGTGGTACTGCCGCTGCGTGCCGTCGGCAAAGCTCGTCCGCGTCAGGTTGCTGCGCTCGTCGTAGCCGTACTCGATCAGCGTGCCGTCGGGCAGCGTCAGGCTCGCCAGCTGCCCG
The DNA here is from genome assembly GCA_032356305.1 of Prasiola linearis. NCBI lineage: Eukaryota > Viridiplantae > Chlorophyta > Trebouxiophyceae > Prasiolales > Prasiolaceae > Prasiola > Prasiola linearis. The sequence goes on along the minus strand of JAULKR010034443.1, from coordinate 16,640 downwards.
GCCGCCGCCCCGGCGGCCTGCGCGTCGTAGCCGCCCAGTGCGCGCTGCCCGCCCAGTGCCCCCGGCCAGTAGGCGAAGCGCAGCACCCGACCGGTCTCGTCGGTCACCGAGGCCAGACGCCGGTCCTGGTAGTACAGGCTCAGGTTGCGCTGGTCCGGCCAGTCGATCTCCACCAGGAAGCTGCCGGAGAAGCGCAGCCGTCGCCCGTCGGGCAGCGACCACACGTGCGCGTTCGCCCCGATCTCGGGCGCCTTGGCCAGCATGCCCTCGAACGCCGAGCCGCTACGGAACACCGATCGGCCCTGCTCGTCCGGACCGGCGGGCTCGAAGGACAGCCTTCGCCCGTCGCTCTGCAGGATCTCGCGCGACCCGTCAGGGGTGGCGAACAGGCTTACCGCATAGGTGTGCGACCAGCCCTGGCCCAGTCCCGAGCGCCACGCCTCGTTGGCGCTGTTGTAGAAGCGGCGGAAGGACAGCGACGCCCCGGGCAGGATCACGTCCAGCTCCACCTGGCGCTTGTTGCCGGTGAGCAGCGAGATCGGGTTACCCACCGAGGAAGCGGGGCTGAACGGATCGGCGCCCGTGCTGCCCGGGTCGTCATCACCGCCCTCGATCGGGCAGCTGCCTTCGGTGCCGTCGGGGTTGAGGCCATCGCCGCAGCCGGGCTCCTCCTCCGCCAGCGCGCCGGGTGAGGCGGCGAGCAGCGAGGCGAACGACAGGCAGAGCGCGATGCCCAGGACCGAGTCGAACGAACGGCGCGTGCTACTGACGCAAGACCGTACCCACCATCGCTTCAGCATGTGGACGGCACCTCGCTCTGCCCGCCGGTCTCGGCATCGCCATCGGCGAGAAAATCGCCCCCGGCCGGCGACTGGCCCGGCACGCCGCTGTCGACCAGGCAGGCACCGCCCTCGCTGGTGTCGACCGGCTCGCCGAACGGCAGCCCGTTCGCGTCGCACTGATCGCCTTCGCCGGCGTGTTCATCACCGTCCTCGCCTTCTCCCTCCTCCTCGTCGGGCGGCGCGAGTGCCGCGTTCACCAGCGCCTGTGCCGGGCCGAACGGGGCCGCCCCGGCGGTCTCCAGCGATTCTCCCCACACCTCGGACTGCATGCGCACCGTGGCGACCGACTCCAGCGGCAGGCGGTTGGTCGTGTAGAACACCTGGTGTTCCTCATCGGCGTCGATGATCGACAGCGCCCGGGTGAGCGCCCCCGAGATCAGCGGGATCTTCAGCCCGAACGGGTAGGTGACCTTGATCTTGAGCAGGTTCGCATCCTGCAGCGTGACGCCGGCCTTCGTATCGCCGCCCTGGTGCTCGAGGTGGCTGTTCAGGATCACCATGATGTTCTCGGTCTCCAGGCTCGGCACGCTCCAGGCGGCGAACGCCTCCTCGGTCGGGTTCAGGATCTCAAGCTTCGCCGGCAGCCCGACCGATGCGAGATCGAGATTCACCGGGGCGTCCACGGCGATGAGGGAACGCGCGATCGCCTCGGCCGCCTTCGCCTCCGAGCCGTCGCCGCCGAACAGCGGCGCGAGCCGGATCCCCAGCTCTCGCCGCATGGGGTCGGGCTGGGCGTGTCGGGTGGCTCCGGCTCGCGCCGCCTCGAAGGTGGCGTAGTTCAGCGTGGTCTTGCCGTGATAGATCAGCCCGAACTGCAGGGAGCCCAGACCCATCAGCAACAGCACGGGAGCCGCGAGGATGAACTCGATCATGGCGGCTCCGCCCTGACGCGGATTCGCACCCGTCTCTCGATTGACCATTCGCTGCCTCCGTGACGTCCCGGGAACCTCCATCAACGCACCCTGTCGATCAGAGATCGCCGTTGCCGGAGATCAGCTCGACGAAATTCTCGTAGCCGATCACGATGACCAGACGCGTGCCGCCCAGGCCGGAACCGAAGCCTGCGAAGCCTCGGATGGAGACGGCGCCTCCGGGTTGGAGGGGCTCGTCGAACTCCGAACGACCGAGGTGCTTGGCCAGCACGGGCAGTCCCGTTTCCCCGACGGCATAGATGGCGACGCTTTCGATGTCGATGGCTTGATCGCCGGTATTCAATATGGACAGATCGCTGCCGTCCGGACCACCTGTCGCCCTCACCACGCCGCTTGGGAAGTCCAGATCGGTGCGCGAAACGGACCAGAGCCTCGAGATGGATACCGAATCGAATCCTCCGACGATCAGATCGATACCCGCATCGGCATCAAAGATGGTTTCGGCCTCCGGGTTCACGTACCGGACGTTCTCGTAGCTGAAGTAGATCGATGAGCCCGGCAGGATGCAATCGCCGGCCGATGCGCCGATGGAACTGAGCCCCGACGCACCGAATGCGTCCGACGATGTCCCCCCTCCGTAGACCTCCACCGAGGACCCGTCACTCAGCTGGAAGGAATCCAGCGCGATGCTGACGTTGCATTGCACGGTATCGCTGAGATTGGTCAGGATTCCCACCAGATCCGCTTCCTTGTCGTCCAGGGCGGACAGGCCTGCCTCCTGCACGGCGAACACCTTCTCGATGCGGAGAAGCGGATTGGACTCAGGGTCGTCGATGGTGAACTCGATCTCGTCATTCGCGGACCCGATGTCAGGCATGTTCGCGACGGGCTCTTCCTGGATGACCGCCACGTTGTCGTACCCGCGGTAGAGCATGCCGCCGCCACCGACGACCAGATCGCCCTCGGTGAACGGCATCGTGACGATGATCTGCGGCTCGTCGTCGGGCGAGTCCGGCAGGCCCGGTCCGGCATCCGTCACCGGCCCACCCGCGTCGTCGTCGGCATCGGGCCGATCGTCGTTGAAATCGTCGAAGCTCTCCGGACCGCTCGAGGAACTTCCGCCCCCGCATGCCGACAGCGCCATGACGGCCAGGGCCACGGCGCCGAGATGCCCCGCCCTTGCGAAGGATCCTCCGCCGCTCCGGTCGACATCGTTCCCGGGTGCGGCCATCGCGGCGCTGGTCTCGATACGGGTCTTCATGCGTGGTGGTCGTCCTTGGGGAATGGGTGGAAAGTTCACGATCAGCGAAACCCGGCCTGCGTGACGTCGTCCTCGATGCGCCCGTGGATCAGCGCCTGCAGCATGGCGAGCCGGGAGTCGAGCAGCTCGAGCGCCGGATCGTCCCGGCGCAGCCGAGCGCGCGATTCCAGCATCGCGCTCTGCGCACGCAGCAGGTACGCGGTCGCCAGGTTGAACCACGGCTTCGGTCGGCCGCCGTTGCGCGAGATGGAGCCTTCGTAGGCGTGGATCGCCTGCTCGTAGCGGCCCTGCTGCGCGTAGACGTTGCCGAGCCGGAACCAGACGTCGGCATCCTCCGGCACCAGCTCGGTCAGACGCTGGTAATCGCGTGCCGCATCGATCCAGCGACTCTCCCGATAGGCGTTCGCGGCCTCCTCGGACAGCGTGAACGGATCGCCGTCCTCCAGCACCGGCATCGCGCCACCGTCCATCGCACGCGGTGCCGCGGCGCATCCCGTCAACACCGCCAGCACCGTCAACACCATCGACGCCGCTGCGAGCCGGCGCGTTCGGCGCGTGACACCGCGGACGGTGCGCCTGGCATTCCCGTTCGATACCGTCATGAGTTTCCGTTCCCGTCAGCCATCAGCACGTCTCCGTTCGCCAGTCCCAACCGCTCGATCGAACCCGCCGCCATCTCGATCACCGACGAGGCGCGCAGGCACGTGGTCATGCCGCCGGGCGCCAGGCGGACGATCTTTCGCACCCGGCCGCGTCGGTCCAGGAACAGCACATCGAGCGGGTAGCTCATGTGCCAGCTCTGCACCGAGCGGCACGGGCGGAGCCACAGCGCCTCGTCCGGCGCCAGTGCCGGGTGCCCCTGCAACCCGCGCAGCCGGCGCCGCCAGGTGGACGCCTCCCGGACGCTCAGCAGGAACTCGCCGTTCCTGGACAGGTCCACGAGCGGGTAGTCGTGAATGCCCGGTGCCGGTGCCGGTGCCGGTGCCGGTGCCGGTGCCGCGACCCGGCCGGCCGTGCGCGTTCGCGCCGCGCTCATGGGTCCGCCTCGGGGTCCGTCCCGTCCTGCGGATCGGCATCCGCGTTCGCGTCGTCCTCCGCATCGTCTCCAGGCTCTTCTCCGAGCTCTTCTTCGGGCCCTTCTTCGAGCTCACCTTCGAGCTCCTCGCCGGCCTCCACGCTCACCTCGATCGGCATGGTGGCCGCCGCGGCGCCGCTGAACGCGAACAGGTTTCCGCGAAACGGGCACGACAGGTTGGTGCGCAGCAGCAGCATGCGGGTGCCGGCGTAGCGCTCGGTCCTCACGATCGCCAGGTCGTCTTCGACACCGCTGATCAGCTCCTCGTCACCGTCGATGACGCCGTTGCCGTTCAGATCGTCGTACAGGGCCAGCGCGGCGTTGCCCGGGAAGGTGTTGCCCGACCAGTCCACGGCGACGGTGATGTCGGCGCCCCCGATCGGCGAACCCTGCCCGTCGGTCAGGCTGAGCACCACGGGCGTATCGAGGTGGTAGCCGTCGATGCGGATGCAGTCGCCGTTCTCGTCCAGGTTCTCCTCGACCACGGTGCTGCGCGAGCCGGGCTCGATGCTCATCGTGGCGCCGGCGGGAACCTGATCGCTGCTGCACGCGGCAACCAGCGTGCAGGCGGCCCCGATGCACGCACGTCCGGCCCTCGTGCCGAGGCTTCGTGCCCTCGCGGCTCCGGTGCGAGGGGCGCTCACGAGCCGGGCCACCGGTAGGCCCACAGCAGCGGTCCCCAGGTGATCACGCCCTCCTGCACCGCCTTGCTCAGCACCACGAACCCCAGCACCAGGAAGGTGGTCGGGAAGATGAACATCACCAGCGGCCCGAGCATCTTCACCGGTGCCTCCATGGCCTGCTTCTCGGCGGCCATGAAGCGTTCGTTCCTGAGCTGCTCGGCCTGGGCGCGCAGCAGCGGCCCGAGACTGGAACCGGTGCGCTCGGCCTGGATCAGGCCGCCCACCAGGTTGCGGATGGCCGTGCTGCCGGTGCGCTCGACCAGGTCGTGCAGCGCCTCGGCACGCGTGCGGCCTGCGCGGATGTCGCGCAGCACGCGGCTGAACTCGCGCCTGAGCGGGGAATCGGGCGATTTCTGCACCGCCTGGGTGACGCCGCCGGTGAGGTTGCTGCCCGCCTCCACCGACAGGGTGATGATGTCCAGGTAGAACGGCAGCGCGCGCAGGATGGAGGTGCGCCGCGCGCCGGTGACCTCGCGCAGCCACAGCTCCGGGTAGAAGAAGCCGCACACCGCGCCCAGCAGCATCAGCACCACCGGCGAGAAGCCCATCGCCGATCCGATGATCCAGGCGAGCAGTGCGAACAGCAGCGCCGATATCGCCTTGGCCGCGATGAACTGGTCGGCCGAGACGGTGTACTCCACCCCGCCGCGCTTGAGCCGTGCCGAGGTGAGCGAACGGGTCTCGTCCTTGATCAGGCCGCCGAAGTAGTGCTCGAACGCCGCGATCAGCGGCCACACGACGCGAAAGCCCAGCGCCGGACGGTCCAGGAACTGGCGGTTCTCCTCCGGCACCGCACGGAACAACGTCCATGCCTGCCAGAACAGCCCGCCGAGGAACAGGCCGAACCCGAGGCTCGGCAGCAGCAATCCCATGAGTCGTGTTCTCCGTCAGATGTCGATGCGCACGATCTTGCGAATCAGCAGCCCGCCGACGAGCTGCAGCATGATCACCACGAACAGGAAGCACCAGCCGAGGATGCCGGTGAAGATCGGACGGGTGGCCTCGGGCTCGATGAACATCAGCGCGGCCAGGATGGCGAACGGCAAGGCCGTCACCACCCATCCCTGCAGCACGCCCTGCGAGGTCAGCGCCCGGATCTTGTTCTCCATCTCCAGCTTGCGGCGGATGGTCACCGACAGCCGCTGCAGGATCTCGGCGAGGTTGCCACCGACCTCCTGGGCGATCAGGGCGGCCGAGATCACCAGATCCATCTCCTCGCTCTGCACCCGTTCGCCGAGGTTGTCCAGCGCCTCCTCCATGCGCGCGCCCACCCGCTGCTCGCGCAGCATCAGCCCCAGTTCCTGACCGAGCGGGCCGTGCTGCTCGTCCACCACCGTCTGCAGCGCGACCGGGAACGTGGCCCCCGCCTGCATGGCACCCGCCGTCTGCGCCAGCGCATCGGGCAGGGCCTGGTTGATGGCGACGCGCCGCCGTGCCGCGAGCCGCTTGAGCAGGAAGTGCGGGGTAGCCAGCACCGCGAGCAGGGCGAGCAGCACGACCGGCACCGCCTGGTCGAGCAGCAGCAGCAGGCCCGGCACGCCGACGATCGCCAGGCCGTACAGGACGACCAGCCGCTGCGTGTCGGCGAACACGAACATCTGGCGCAGGCGCGAGTCGGTGCTCGCCTGGAAGCGCTCCGAGTGCACCTCCAGCGCACGGGAGCTGCCCGCCAGCAGCGAGTAACCGGCGAGCACGATGCCGATGAACAGCATGGCCAGGATCAGGGTGGTGCTCATGCCGGGAACCCGGTGGCCGACTGGAAGACGGACAGGTCGACCTCGTAGCCGATGTCGCGCAGCGCCTCGTAGAACGTCGGTATGGCACCGGTGGGCTTGAAGCTGCCGCGCACCCGGCCGTTCTCGTCGACGCCCTGCTGCTCGAAGGTGAAGATGTCCTGCAGCTGCACCGTGCCCGATTCCATGCCGACCACCTCGGTCACCTTGGTGACCTTCCTGGACCCGCAGTGGAAGCGGGTCTGCTGCAGGACGATGTCCACCGCCGAGGCCACCTGCTCGCGGATGGCGGTGACCGGCAGGTCCATGCCCGCCATCAGCACCAGCACCTCCAGCCGCGAGATCATGTCGCGCGGGTTGTTGGCGTGCACCGTGGTGAGCGAGCCGTCGTGGCCGGTGTTCATCGCCTGCAGCATGTCGAGCGCCTCGCCGCCGCGGCACTCGCCGACCACGATGCGGTCCGGGCGCATGCGCAGGGAGTTCTTCACCAGGTCGCGGATCGGCACCGCCCCCTTGCCCTCGAGGTTGGAGGGGCGGGACTCGAGCGAGACCAGGTTCGGCTGCGCCAGCTTGAGCTCGGCGGCATCCTCGATCGTGACGATGCGATCGGTGTCGGGGATGAAGTTCGACAGCACGTTCAGCAGCGTGGTCTTGCCCGAGCCGGTACCGCCGGACACGATGATGTTCTTCCTCATCTCCACGCACACGCGCAGGAAGTCCACCATCTCCTGGCTGACGGAGTCGTAGCCCACCAGATCGCTGAACTGCAACCGGTGCTTGGGGAACTTCCGGATCGTGAGGCTGGGCCCCTTGAGCGCCAGCGGCGGGATGATCGCGTTGACCCGCGAGCCGTCCTTCAGCCGCGCATCCACGATCGGGCTCGACTCGTCGATGCGTCGCCCCAGCGGCGTGATGATGCGCTCGATGACCGAGTACACCGTGCGATCGCTGCTGAAGCGAAAGCGCGAGCGCTCCAGCCGGCCGGCCTTCTCCACGAAGATCTCCTCGTGGTTGTTGACCATGATCTCCGTCACCTCGTCGTCCTCCAGGAACTGCTCCAGCGGCCCGAGCCCGACCGACTCGTTCAGCACGTTGACCTCCAGCACCCGTCGGTCGAGCTCGCCGGGCATCTGCCGGTCGAGCGAGCCGATGATGTCGCGGATCAACGTCAGCGACTCCTCGCGCAGCTCGGCATCGGACATCCGGTTGACATCCTTGCGGCGCAGGTCCATCTGGTAGAGCAGCTGCTCGTGCACGATGCCGCCCCAGTAGGCGAGCCGCTCGTCCGCCTCGCGCGTGACGTCCGGCACCGGCACGGTCACGGGCAACGAGACGACGTTGCCGGCCGGTGCCGCGACGTCCCGGCTCGCCGCCGCATCGCTGTCGGACGACCCGGCCGGTGTGCCGACGGCACGGAGCGCAGGCGCGGCCGATGCCTGCGCGGGTGCCTCCGACGCTCGCTTGTCGCCGCCACCGAAGCCGAACACGCGCAGCCGGGAGCGCTTGCTCGTACCGCCGCCCGTACCGCCGCCCGTGACCTGGACCGGGTCCGATCGCGCACCGACACCCTCGCCCGCGCCGGCCTGCCGGACCCGCGTCTCGGCCTGCGCGTCGGTGTCTCCGGACACGCGGGTGACGGACGGCGCCTCGGTCGCGACGCGCGAGCTGCTCGACAGCACGATCAGCACGTCGCCCACCGCGATCTCGTCGAACTCGCCGAGCGGGCCGTGCTCGACGATCCGTTCCCGGTTCACCCAGCAGCCGGACAGGCTGCCCAGGTCCTTGATGTGCACGCCGTCGGCCCGCAGGCGCAGCTCGGCATGACGCTTGCCGACCTTGCGCGACGAGACCACCAGCAGGTTGTCGCGCGCGCTGCCGATGGTGCAGACGTCACCCGGTACGCGGAAGGGCTTGCGGCGGGCCGAGCCCAGTTGATAGTGGAAGTCGAACATCGTCGGTCAGTCCATGAGGAACAGGCGATCGCGCGCCGAGTTCAGGCGCTCGGTGGAATCCTCGCGAGCGAGGCGCTCGCGCTCGGTCATGCGCGCTCGACCGTCGGCGGGATCGATCACCTCGGGCGTGACGAAGATCACCAGCTCGCTCACCGAGTTGCGGATGTTCTTCGAGCGGAACAGCGCCCCGATGACGGGCAGCCGGCCGAGACCGGGAAGCCGGTCGATGTCCTCGCTGTTCTCGGCGCTCAGCAGCCCGGAGATCACGATCGTCTCGCCGGTACGCACGTTGAGCTCGGTGGTCGCGCGCCGGGTCAGCAGCCCGGGGGCGTCCAGCACGGTCACCGACGGGTCCAGCTGGCTGATCTCGGTCTCGACCCGGGCGCGCACGTTGCCGGCGCGATCGATGAGCGGGGCGATGTCGAGCTTGATGCCGTACTCCTTGAAGTCGACGATCGGGTTGCCCTCCCCGTCGACCGAGGGGTACGGCACCTCGCCGCCGGCCAGGAAGGTCGCGGCTCCCCCGTTGATCGCGCTCAGCACCGGCTCGGCGATGGTCACCGCGTCTCCGCGCGAGGACAGGAAGTTGATGCGCGAGGTGATGCTGGAGGCGATGCCGAAGTAGGTCGAGAACGGCTCCACCCGGTTCGGCAGCCCGTCGAAGCCTTCGGTCTGCGGGCGGTAGAAATTGTTGCCCACCGCATCCCCGGCGATGGCGAGCGTCGGTCCGGCGATGCCGTCCGCGTTCCAGTCGATGCCCAGCGATCCGAGCGCGCTCTTCCTGAACTCCACCAGCCGCACGCGCATGCGCACCATGCGCTCCATGCGTATGCGCGTCTCGGGATCCTCCGCGCTGATGCGGATGTTGAAGCTCGATTGGGAACCGTCGACGTTCCACAGCCTCAAGGAGGTGCTGCCCGCGGCCTGCGCGAGCAGCAGCAGCTCGCCGTTGGCGAGGATCTGCGCATCCAGGATCGAGCCCCGGCCGATGGCCACGCGGGTGACATCGACCTGGCCCAGCACGCGCACCTCGCCGGCGAACAGATCGAGATCGTTCTCGTCGAGGGTCGGCGTACCGACCGGTCTGGAACCGGGTCGCGGCATGTCGTAGCGGGTGCCGCCGGGGGGCGCCGGCAAGGCGCCCGAATCGATGACCGGGGAGGACAGCTCCGGCTCGGGCGGCTGTCCGGGGCGCGGGGCGGCCCCGAGGGCCGCACGGCTTCCCTCGCGGCCGAACTCGAGCACCTCGGCAACCGCGGTCGGCGCCTGCGGATCGGCGGGTGCCGACCCGGCGCCCTCGGGCACGGCCTGCCAGCCCTCGCTCCGCTCCTCCAACGTCGGGCCGGGCAGCGGGTTCCCGCGCCGGCTCGAGGGCGACGGGGTCGCCCCGTCCTGGACTTCCTGCCACCCGCCATCGATGACGGGCACGTCGGGGTCGCCCGATTGTGCACCGGCCACGCCCGGCAGGCCGACGGCCACCGCCACGATCGAGGCGCCGAGCAGCGTCTTCAGGCGCGCATCAGGAGCCACCGACGATGAACTCGATGCCGGGACCCTGCGGTGCCGCACGGCGAGGCCTTGGAGGTGGTGCGGGTTCCACGATGCCCAGCAGCTGCGACACGCTCATCGCCCCGCCGACCAGGGGCGCATCGTCATCCGGATTGCGCAACGTGGCCGTGAGCTTGCCGACATCCTGCGCCAGCGTGATCTGCTGGGCCTGCTCGGGGGTGACCTGCACCGTGATCGTGGAGAAGCTGCGCACCCCGCCGGCGGCGTTCTTGTCGACCAGCGTCTGCACGCCGGTGGCGATGACGTCCAGCCGTTCGATCAGCGGGAAGATCTCGTGCTCGTCACCGCTGCCGTGCGAGAGCAGCAGGTCCACGCGGTCCTTGGGCTGCAGGAAGCCCGAGATGCTGTTGATGTCGTCGACACGCACCGTCATCGCGCGCAGGCCATCCGGCACCTTGCCGCTGAAGGTGGGCGAGATGCCGCCCTCCAGGTGCGCCCAGAGCAGCGGGCGCCCCTCGTCGACGTCGTCGTCCATCCGTTGCCCCAGCGCGTTCTGGTAGTTGGACACGTCGACGCTGTTGGAGTCGGCGTACTGGGCCGGAATCTCGCGTGTCACGATGAGATCCTCCGACACCCTTTCGCCGCGCACCAGGTCGCGCACCGGCACCACCACGGTGACCATCTCCTCGGTCTTCTCGAACTGGCCCTTGTAGTAGGCGATCTGCTCCTCGATGTACTGCTTGGAGAAGAACACGCCACCGGCACCGATGCCGAGCGAGAGCAGGAACATGACGATGTTCTTCCTCGAGCGACGGGGACGACCGATCGGGGAGCCGTCCTCCGCGGGGGCGGTACCTTTGCGCATCTTCATCAGGGCAGGGACATCAGGTAGGTGGAGTGCAGCTGGAAGCCGCGCAGGGAGTCCATGAGAAAGTCGACCATCGACGAGCCACCGGGCCCGACCGGCAGGAACAGCGCCATCACGATCGCCAGGGTCACCACGACGTACTCGACGCTGGTCGCGCCGCGCTGGCGTCCGGGCCGCCCGGCGCTCACCGTTCCCGGACCTCGTTCAGGATCGCCATGCTGCCGCCCTGCGCACCGTCGACGACGACGAGTTCCAGCCGCCTGTCGCTGCGTTGCAGCATCAGCACGTGCGAGCCGTCGTCCGGGCGCTCGGACACGAGATCCCACCCGTCACGCGTGAACCGATCGCGGTAGAACGCGACGATCTCGGCGGGACGGCCCGGTGCGGACACGATCGTGGTGTCGGCCGAGCTGCCGATGTCCTGCACGCTGGTCGTGGAGACGCGTCGGCCTCCGGACGGCAACGGCACGGGAGCACCGGAAGGTTGCGCCGGCACGATCACGAAGGCCGACAGGAAGCCCTCGGCACCGGCGGGTCCGTCGCGCAGTTGCACCACCAGACTCTCGTCGTCCTCCAGCCGGGACACGATCGACCAGCCACCGGCCTCGTTCTCGATGAAGCCCGGGTGGCCGTCCAGCTCCTCGGCCCAGGCACCGCGGTAGAACGCGAGGGCATCGGTCACCGATCCGGCGGGCTCCAGCGTCGCGATCGAGGTGCGCATGCCGTTCTGGACCAGGTTCGTCGACACGATGGCGCTTCGCGCGCCGGGCGGCAGCGGAATGCGTGCCAGCGCATCCGGGTCGGCCGAGACACCCGCAGGCTGAAACAATGCAACCGTGGCAAGGACAAGGCCGATGAGCGTCGATGCACCGCTCGTCGGTGGCACCGACCCCCTCGTGGGGCGTCCGGGAGAAGCCGCTCGATGGCTCATCGCGGCTCCTCGTACGCCTTCAGCGCTCGCCGACCGCTCTCGGCCGGCGGCAACGGTTCCATGTCCACGCGCCCGAATGCACCGTCCAGCAGCTCCAGTTCCTGGAGTATCGGAAGCGCACCCAGCGTGGTGAACATCTGCTCGACATTCACCGGCCCGTGCGCGAGCACACCGGCCGGCACGAAACTGCGCGTGCGCAGCTTCGCCGTGTCGTCGTCGGCGGCACTCCAGCCGTCACGCATGATCACCGAGTGCTCCCGAAGCGTGGCGGCCTCCATCCAGCCGTTGCCGTCGACGTCCACGCTGACACCGGAACGCAGCAGGCCCTTCGCCGCCATCTCCCACTCGCCGCCGGTGCGGCCCGAGAACAGGTTGCCGGCCTTGTGGATCAGCTCGCCCATGTCCGCGGCCACACCCTCCGACGCCCCGTGATCGTAGGCATCGACCGGGGTGACCGAGGTCGCGCTGGCGTCCTGGATGCCGATGCGGGTCTGCGCCACGGGACCGTCCGTCACCCCGGTGCCGGCAGCCCGCTCGGCGCCCCAGAGCAGGTTGCCCTCCGGCGCACCGCGCCCGGAGACGATCGGTGCCGAGGCGTCCGAGAAGAAGCGGGCGCGCACATCGTCCGGTGCCTGCCCTTCCTCGTTGACGGTCGTCTCCCAGGCGGCGTACCGGCTGGCCTGCACCGCGGTCTGGCGCAGATCGACGAGCTTGCCGATCATGGGTATGGCGAACATCAGCGGCACCAGGGCCAGGCACAGCACGAAGAGCTCGACGAGTGCCGCGCCGCGTTCGCCCTCGCGGTTCAGTCTTCCCATTCGAACAGCTCCTGCACCTCGACCTCGCCATCGGCCTCCGCATCGAAATACTCGTCCAGCAGCACCGTCACGATCTCCCGGGTCACGTTGCCGCCCGTCGCCTCGTCCCAGTAGGTGTTCGTGTGACTGCGGACGATCTCGGCGAGCTTGCCGCTCATCGTGTCCACCAGCTCGTCGTAGAGTTCGTCACGCACCGCTTCGAGCTGCTCCAGTGCAGCCGTCATGCTCTCGGGCACGGCACCGACGACGGCGGCGATCTCGGCCCGCTGGGCGGCGATGTCGTCACGCATCGCCTGCACGGTGGTCTCGTAGGCCTGCATGGCCCGGTCGAAGTAGGCCTGGAACTCCGTGGCGACCTCGACGCGGATGCGCTCGTACTCGTCCCTGATCCGCTCGACGTCCTCGAGAGCCTCCCTGCCCTGCTCGATCAGTTCCGGATCGACGTACTGGCTCGCGTAGTCGGTGGCAGCGCCGATGGCGGCATCCGCCACGCCCGCCAGGATCTCCTGGAGAGCATCCTCCATCGCCTCTTCGAGCATGTCGCCGGCAAGCTCCAGCGGATCGCCCATCTCCAGGCCCTCGATCGTGGCCAGCGACACGCCGCTGCGCTCGGCGACGGCACCGGCGACCGCGCTCTCGTCGACACCGTAGGCATCGGCGAGACCCTGCGCGTACGTGCCCAACCCCGCTCCGCCGGCGCCCCCGCCGGAGTCGGCCGCTCCGGCCTCCCCGCCGCCTTCGTAGCTGGCGAGCCGATCGTCGCCGGCAGGCGTCGGGGCGACGCCGTCGCCCCCGCCACCCTCTCCTCCCACCGCTGCGCGAAGCCCGGTGGCCACCAGACGCTCGGACAGCGAGATCGGTGCGAGCCGCGTCTCCCAGTACGGGTTGTAGCCGTTGGCGATCTCGCGGGCCTTCGGGTGCACGCTGCCGTCCGCCTTGCGGGCATCGGGCCTGCGGTATCGCACCTCGGCCACGCTGATCGACGACATGACGCCACCCGGCCCGGCGACATCGGTGGCGAACAGTTCGCCGGAGGTCATGTCCTCGCTGGTGAGCACGTCGTCCAGGGGCATCGCGACCTCGGTGCGCAGGCGCAGCACCGGATCGTGGTCCTCCTGCTCGCGGGTGTCCGTGCCGAGCGAACGGTATGCCCTGACGCCCTCGTAGCCGGACATGTCCTTCGCGTACCGGTTGGCGATCCGCTCGGTGGACTTGTTGGAGCCGGCGTAGCGGCAGTTCGAACGGTCACGTCCGGAGCGCCGCCTGCAACGTTCGTGCTCCAGGCTGTCGTCGCCCGGGGCGCTGTTCGCGTACGACGAGGCGTAGCCGATCGGCAGCTCGATGCGCTTGGTGCCGCGCCAGGTCCATATCTTGGTGTGGAAGGCCACCGTGTCCTTCGCCATCCATTCCCAGGCCGGCTCGCCTCCCCCGTCGTCGTGCAGGGTCAGTCGCGTCTGCCCGCGGTACAGCAGGTTGTGCTTGGTGAACGGTGTCGAGTAGAGCCAGAAGTTCTCGAAGAAGTCCCAGTTCCGGTCCGCCGTGAAGTCGTCTCGCGAGGCCATGATCACGTCGGCCCGCTCGCTCATGGCGTCCCGGTCGTCAGGTTCGTACGACTCGGTGAACTTGTGCCAGTCTTGCAGATTGTCGGCGAGCCCCGCCAGTGCATAGGCCGTGTCGCTCTCGAAGCGCGGGTCGCTGGCCTTCACCACGGAGCGGACGATGTCCGGAGTCGCCACGAAGCTGCTGACGAACATGGCCTCCTGCGCGACTCCGATCGCCTTGTTGATCGGGTCTATCACGGACACCATCGCATCCATGATGGGCTGCACCACGGTCCGGATGCCTTCCACGATGTTCGCGAACGTCGCCAGGAGGCCGTTCAGCACCGGCACCCAGGACAGTGCGGTCGAGATGTTCTCGGAGGCCACCGCGCCGTACTCGATCCACGAGTGCAGGCTGACCGCCTGCGCCATCGACACCTGGTTGGCCACCATCGCGCGGTTGGTGTACGCCTGGAAGTTCATCGCCCGCGCCTGCCACAGCAGTCCGCTGTAGGCAGCCGAATCGGCGGTGTTGGCGATGCGGGCCTTGTCGGTCGCCATCTGGCCGGTGTTGAACAGGACGAGCCCGGCGAGCGAGCCGACGAGCAACAGCGCCAGGCCGAGCGGCAATGCCTGGCCGCGCTGCACGCGACGTTCGCTGGAGGATGGGGGTGGCACCGTGGTCTTCCTTGCCCGGGATGAAGGGCCCCGCTCCCGTGTCGGAGAGCGGAGCGGGAACCGTCCTATTGCGCGTAGCTGTCGAGCGTGGTGGCAGCCCCGTCGCCGAGAGTCGCGGCCGTATCGCCGGCCGTCGTCGCGGCCGCGTTCGCGGTGGCGGCCTGGCCCGAACCGCCGAGGGCTGCACCCATGGCCGCGAACTGGGCCTTCGCCACACCCCCGAAGGCGCCGACCACGCCGATGGCGGCGACCGCGATCAGCGCGACGATGATGATGTACTCGGTCAGGCCCTGACCGCGTTGCCCGAGTTCGCCGGAACGCTTGCGGGCTTGCTGCGTCTT
This sequence comes from Prasiola linearis, assembly GCA_032356305.1. Classification (NCBI taxonomy): domain Eukaryota; kingdom Viridiplantae; phylum Chlorophyta; class Trebouxiophyceae; order Prasiolales; family Prasiolaceae; genus Prasiola; species Prasiola linearis. The sequence continues at coordinate 1,536 of JAULKR010034443.1, read as the reverse complement.
GCGGTTCTGCTGCGTGATGTGCTGCATGGAATGATCTGTCTCTTCTCGCCCTTGGGCGCTGGGCCGTGGCCCGAGGCTCAGTCTCGCCATGTCGAGTCCCTTCTCGACGGCTGATGGGGTTGATGTGACTCCCTTCACGCTTTCGACGCTACACGACGATTTTCGTCATAGCTACAAGGCCCGTGGAACTTCTGCTCCCTGGCGCGAAGCCTTCACACAACCGTCGAAAATGTGTTGACACGATCGCTGGCGCATGAAGCTTGAACACCGACCGAGTCTCCGGGTTGCATTGTTCCGGCTCGGTCACCGGGAGCCGATTTGTGAGACTTCCATCACAGCAAAAACCTCGACCAGTACTTGCGAACAATCGGATTCACGTTCGTGTCGCAGGCTGATGATCACCGACGGAATGGCGGGTATCGCCGCCGACGGGTACCCGTCGAATCACGTGAAGCTATCCGGTTCCCTGTCAGCCCGATCGTTTTTAATATATGAAAAAATATCTATCGATATTCATTTCACCAATCAAACAAGGCCGGTATCGATCGATGCGAAGAGCGAGCCGGCACGCTCGCCGCCCTTGCGAGAGAGAATGCGGGACGTCGCCACCGGATGGCATGACAATGCAATGCCGTACTAGTATTTATTCTCGACGGGAGAGCGACGAAACGCTGAAATCATCGTACTTGTCCAGCTACCGGGCGATCGTCCGGTGCGGGATCACCGGACGCGACACCCTGCAGGCGACCCGTGTTCCGATCCGGATTCCGGCGTCATGAACCCGGCGCCATCACCTGGACCGCGAACGCATGGATTATCCATGGCGAACCGTCCGGGCCGACATTCGTCGAGTCATGAGTCATGAACGTGCGACCATGCATCATGAACATTCATTGCCAGTAATCCGGCGCCGATGCACTGCCCGCAATGGCTGCCATCGACATGACGCAGCCTCGCTCGCCATTGAATCGCGATCCGGATCCGCCGATGAATTGGCGTGGCGTCATGAATTCGTCGGTGAATCTCCATGAGATTTCGACGATCCTCCGAATACCGGTTCGAGGCCCTCCTCGATACCTCGCTCATCGCCGCTTTCGGGTGGAATGCGAACGCGATCACGCCCCGGTTGCCAGCGTCCCCGGCCCCTTCGGCGTCGCATTCGGAACGCGGATCGGGCGTGCCGAGGGGAATGGTTCCACAAATTACAAGTTTGCAATGGAATGGATCACGAGGACCTTCTCGGTCCGAACCGCATCTCCACCCCCCGATGTCGGTCGTCCGGAGCGGCGGAACCGGTCCCGGACGACACCTTCACCTCCGCCGGAACGAGCGTGTCGAGCCATGGCGCGGTGCGCGCCCCTCCCGGCGCGCCTCTCGACAAGCCCGCCCGCGCCCGCCATGCTTCCCACCCCTGCCGGCACGTCCTGTGGTGCCTCGGGTACACGATGAACGCAATGAAGGAGACGGCATGATCGGAACGGCGCTCGCGGGTACGCGGGACGAATGGCTGGGCAACGTGCGCAACGACCTGCTGGC
>JAULKR010034332.1:0-12234 GCA_032356305.1 Prasiola linearis | reverse complement strand
CACGCACGCACACACAGAGGGGGGGGAGAGAGAGAGAGAGAGAGAGAGAGAGAGAGAGAGAGAGAGAGAGAGAGAGAAAAGGTGACGTGAAGGGTGAAGAAATGAAGTACATGTTTGGGAGCTTGGTAACACTTTTACTTATAGCTGAGATATTCCGTTGCAGGAGCTTCTGTACCTCCAGGCATATTTCCTTAAGATTGCAAAGTTGCCAGCCTTGAGTAATCTAAAACACTCTCATTGGCGGCGCTATGCACGACATGAGATTGCGTCGCTTGAGGATCAATGAGCAGGGGATAGCATCCTCGCCAGATGCACAAGCAATCGGTTGCAAGCACATCGTCAACACGGCTTCTCATTGCATCAAAATTAATGTGTTGAAACAACATAGCAAGTTGCGGCCACGGATACCTGTTTGTATTTGGTACGGAACCTGTACTGCATATATAGATAATTGAATGGCGCCAAAGGATTGCTTAGGCTTTTGATATCCAAGTTGTAGATATTTCATGTAAGTTGTAAACATCCAATATTTACATCCATCGTTAAAGGCTTAGTGTCAGACCTTGGTATCCACCTCGCGGGTTCTTAGGGGCCATTTGGCTTTGGGCATGCCTAAATTAAATAACAAAACAGTATTTCTTTGGGCTTTGCGACATAGCGCCCACGGGCTCCACTCAGTTGCTTTACACAAAGCTCTTGAGGAATGCTAGCGGTTATGACTGGCGGGCTTGTCTTCTTGGGCAGTGACTTAAATTCCTAAATTGGTCGTGAAGACATGTTGCATGGGTCTGATCTCGTACCATTTGTCCCTCCAAGGATTTGGATTTGCGATGTCAACCGTTAAGCAAGAATAATTTTGGAGAATGCGTTCTATCGTTGTGTCCGGCCCGGGCACCGGGTGCCGTGATCAATCAGATATCTTGTGCACCAAACGTGTGGTCGGCACCGGAATGCGGCGCCTACATAAATTTCCTTGAGAGGAATACTCCGAGCAAGCTCGACCATTCTTTGGTGTTCATGCGTGCTTGTTCTAGCTTGGCTCGATGTTAACAATGTTATATTCCTGACGGTAATCATCAACGGCTTAACTCCGACCATTAGTCTCTGATCTTCAAGGTCACGGCATTGCCCACAGTTTCAATCGCTTCGTTCATGGATAGCTGCTTAAGTGCTCCGATACGAACTATCAAACGGGACCCTCGCCTTTGCAATACATAAAATGCTAGTCTGCGGACTCCACAGGTGCAAATACTCTTACAACGCTGTCTAGCTGCAGCAGAAGAGGGTGACCTACATTGTGCAGATTGCATACTCACTTTAAACTCGTCTTCGTCGGCAGCTCGCTTCGTCGTAGCAATGTCGTCTTCTTGGCTCATCGTCACCATCCTTCACATCATGCACCATTCTTTAATGAGGTATGCCGTCAAGACCATTAACGTTATTGGAGAACTAGACGTGGTTCTTCGGTCGTGAGGGGTTTTCGGGTGGAACGTAGGCGATATGAGTACTGGTGTGAGCTAAGCGACGCAATCTAGATTCAATGCACCGTGGTGGCCTATGTCCAAGACCATGGCATTGCACATCCTTAGCGAAGAGGAGATAAATTTATCTTTATAAAGGTGGATAAAAGGGGCATCAAGGGAATATGCCCCGAAGATCTCGCAATGAGAGTGGTGACACGCCCGTACGTGAGAAGTTACTTCCCAGGTTGTTTCCTTCATTAGAATATTGGGAGTAAGTAAGGAGGTTGAACAAACAACAGCATGATGTTCATGATCATACCCTTCATCATCTGCGCCACCACAACGAATTTGGAAGGCGCCGGTGTAGGGAAGTCGGCACTCTTGCTTCAAACAGTCACATAGACCCTGGAAAGCACTTCAAGACAAAAGCTGAGATTGCGGCATGGACTGGATGCACAGTAGGGAATGTGCATGGGAAGACTGCGCATAGTGCTTTTGCTCTTATATATATACATATATACATCTGACAACTTTAGTGTCATTGGTCAGTCATTCCAATTTGCAACGAGTCAATGATAACCCTAAGAACAACATCTTTCGGGACACAATTAGGGTCACTTTTGGAGGTTAACATGTGATCTTGATGGGAGACTTGTGTCAGCTTCAACCTATTTCTGGTAATATAATTTCTATGCCACTGTCCAATGTCCAATGCGAAGAATAGTAAGAATAGTAAGATAAGAGACCCAAGGCAAAAGCTGTACCGCCCTTGACCACCAGATCATGCGGCAAACGCAGTTTCATTTGCGCAACCGTTGTCAAGACGGCGGAAAGGTCCTATACATATGATTAAAGATGATAGGATGAGCCTCAAATCACGTACTGTACTCCAAACGTTCCCTAATGATGACGACAATTTCACATCTTGGCTCAATGACGATGTCGACGTCGACATCGCCACGTGGCGATGCGGGGAAATAAGGTGCGGGTTCGTCACCCAATCCTCCACCAATGTAACACTTGTGTATGTGTCTTTAAGTTTTAAACGTAAACAGGATGTTCGCATGCTAGCTAGTCGGTGGCTAAATAAGCCACAGACTGGGGTCAAAGCAATGACTAAACAAGTAGAAAGTCTAGGGTGGTAATCCTAGACGTATCAAAGTAAATACAAGTAATACTGTAAGGTAGAAGTAACGTAACTAGAGTGCCTTGAAAGGCCCTTGCGTTACACATGTAGTGTGTTCCATTTCGCTAGCTTCCTCCAGCTTCCTCCAGTCTTGCCGGCTCCTTCTTGAGCTTCCAGGCGTGGAAGATTGGGACAGGTGTAGTGCGGCACAATAGTGCCACCCGCACTACAGTCTATGATAAGGGTGTCGCTGCATTTCTTGTCACGTGGCTGCAGCCTTATGGCGGCTGCAGTGTTGACTCCGAACTAGCAATGTCGGGGAGCGACCGAAAAACCCAAGACCCTCTGGCTGTCCAGCACAGCCCCACAACCACTCGGAAAAGCGTGATCTAGGGTGTCATATGCCAATTTAAATGGCCCCTTGACCTTAAAATATAACAACTCGCCCCTTACCTAAGGAGGATCGTCCCGATCCGTAATCAGAGCCACAAATAATTACGGTGACGATGGCCGGGCCACGTGCCGAGGGCGTAGGTGTCTGCCTGGCACCCAGACTTTGAAACCATGACGTTGACTCCAACCCGCGATGTCGGGGGGCAACCGAAAAACCCACATCCGGCCACCCGGATTCGAACCCAAGAGCTTCTGGTTGTCCAGCACAGCCCCACAACCACTCGGAAAAGCGTGACCTTAGGTGTCATATGCCAATTTAAACGGCTCCTTCACCTTGACATATAACATGCAGCCTCTTACTTTGAACAGTCGGTAGCTTTACTCTCTTGCTTTCCGTGTTTCATGTTATATCTTTAGCAGTGGAGATGCGGTTTCACAACAGTGGTGGAGGATCGGGTAAACGAGACCCGCACCTCCCGCATGTCCCGATTAGCCACCACTGCGGGCACCATCCCGCATGCCCCGCAACATGCTCGGATGTGTGAATTGCATCCTGTGAGAAATGGTGGTGAGACATGTACCATCCCTACAAATCGTAGTAATTCTCCTGGTAATAGGACCTTGCTTGGAGTACCTTCTTGCATGGGGCAGAATCAATAGTGTTTGAAAGATCGGGGGGATTTTTGTGTACCCTTTACTGCCCTTCCATCTGGCTTAGATGTTGTGCTCGGGCTGCCATGGTTGCGACGTTGGCAATCAACTTTTGATCGATTGTCAGCAATTGCGTCAACGGACCAAGGCACTGTGGTCTTGTCGCGTGCAACGAACATACTGTAGCACATACTATTGCAGTGGTTGGCACTTGGCATTGGCACCGCAAGAGGGCCAAGCGTCGTTGCTTTTAATTGTGGATGGACCGCGTTGAGCTTAGGTAGTTGGTGTCATGACTTGGTGCATCAACTTGCATCACCACTGTGTACCAACCATTGCAGATCAGTGCGAGAAAGAGCCATGCTGGGGGCATGTGCTAGACATTGCTAGCTTTGCAAGAGGTTTTAAATTAGGCAGTGCGGTGTTTCCAACCTACGAGAGCAAGAGGCTTGTTGATACCATTTGGTGGAGCCCTTTGGGGGGTGTCCTGAGATGAGCTGTGCAAGACGATGATATTGTCCCACGTGGACAAGAGAGGAGTGTGATCGGGCGTAGCTGGTGTGTGCGATATATCTATCAATAGCGTGGTATGTATCTGAGGCAAGTTAGCGCCAATGAGAGAGGTAGAGAGAGGATGGAGATCCAGAGGAAGTTATCGGGACTGAGGGAAGGAGCATGATGCAGCACCACTGTGTAATTCCGACCCACGGGTCCAAACCCACACCTACTCATCACGCTAGCTCCCACGCCAACAAGGATGACGCCCACACCAATCTCGAAGCCCGCCCAACCAGAGAACACCGATGCCAAATTGTGCTATGAGATACGTAAAGCAGACAGAGGAGGACTCACGAGTGGTAGAATTTCAGATCGTTAAATTGCTCTAAAGTACAAGTTATGACTACATGTACTCTGATTGACACTTCACTTTGGTTGGCATCTCTAAACAAACTTACAATACTAGGAGTGAGATGTTGTGGGTGTCGACTGGTCAAGCAGGCATGACAGAGTACTAGATTTGGTTCGCTTGCCAAGGGCCCCTTCTACCCGGGTGCTGTCGTCAATTAATTGCAGCATACCGGCCTGGATTTCGTAAAATGTCGTAAAAAAGGCTGCCACACCTAGATGCTGAGTACTTGCATACAAGGCTTAGATCGGAGTGCTTGTCGATTAGTTGTCGCTCATCGGCTTCTTTCCCTTTCTTGAGGTTGCTTGAAAGTTGTCTCCGCTCTCGAGGGCGAGAGCTCTTTGGGAGGGGGTGCATTGTAGTGCGAGTGGCACTATTTTCTACGATAAGAGTGTTGATGCATATCTTGTCACGTGGCTGCAGCCTCTTACTTTGGACAGTCCGTAGCTTACCACCTTGCTTTCCATGTTTCAGGTATCTTGAATAGTGGAGCTGCGGTTTCACTACAATAGGTGTGGGTATGTTGGTGTAGGGGGCTACCGTAAGACAGGGAATTGGAATAGGGATGAGCGATCGTGGTATGTGGGCGTTGGTGTAATGAGAGTTAAATGTTGGTGTAGTTGGGTTTTGATGATTAGATTTTTTGGTGTTGGTGTTTGTTGATGAGCGGTAATTGTCGTGGTATATGAATGGTGGGTGGTTGTGCAATTGTCGGCATTGGTTTTTCTTGGGGTGAGCTGGTTTGTCGGGTATATATGGGTGATATCGAGTGATGGGGCGTGGATTGAGGTTGGGGGTTGATATCACATTGATGTTGGTTGAGGTAATTTGGTTGTTGATGGGGGTGGGTGAATTGGGTGTTGGGTAGGAGCCTTGGTCCACTAGCTTCCTTTCCCTTTCCCCATTGAAAAATCGTTCGTCTTGTTCCTAGGATGAGAGACTCAGATTAGTATCGTTGCCCTTGGCGAGGCCTGCAAGGGCTTAAATGCCTTTTTTTGTCGAGCAGTTGCTGCGCGTTTCGAGGTAGTGATACGTCTACCCTCATCTTGAAGTTTTCGGGACCCATGCACAGCTTCTTTGTGTAACATATTGTTCATCAAACTAATCTGGTTCCATGAGTCAACATCTACAACTGACCAGCCACATCTGTCTACCACTAGCTAGGTTACGACGAATCAGCTCATTGACAACCTACTCATCATTGTCAACTTCCCACCAGTCCAAGTGCAACACATCGGAAGGATTGACAGACAAGGGGGTTTGAGACGGGAACTGGTCTGAACCATCATGATATACAATTAACTGGCTTACATGAAAGACATCATGACCTCGCCATTTCACATGGGACAGGTTAAGTCGGGCAGCGACAGGAGACATCATCTGAGTGCTCCGTCATAGTGTGTCCAGATGTGCCTTCACTATACACTTGCAAGTGCTTTACTGTAAAATCTTGTAGCAACGATGCAAAAATATGACGTCCATTGGCCCCAATGCACCATGCTACACATATGCTTGACTATACAACCAAACTCATTTAACCGTTTCAAGGATTGTGTCGGAAGTCTCGTAATTTCCAAGCATGTATCACGGGCTAGGGGTGGAGCGGGTGTGTCAAGATCAAGAGGCCGTTTAGATTGGCATATGACATCTTAGGTCACGCTTTTCCGAGTGGTTGTGGGACTGTGTTGGACAGCCAGAGGGTCTTGGGTTCGAATACGGGTGGTCGGACTTGGGTTTCTGGTCGCCCCCCGCCATCGCCGGTTCGGAGTCAACATCATGGTTTCAAGGTCTGGGTGCCAGGCAAACACCTACGCCCTCGGCACGTGGCCCGGCCATCGTCACCGTAATTCTTTGTGGCTCTGATTACGGATCGGGACGATCCTCCTTCGGTAAGGGGCGAGTTGTTATATGTCAAGGTCAAGGAGCCGTTTAAATTGGCATATGACACCTTAGGTCACGCTTTTCCGAGTGGTTGTGGAATGTGTTGGACAGCCAAATGGTCTTGGCTTCGAATCCGGGTGGTCGGACTTGGATTTTCGGGTCGCCCCCCGCCATTGCCGGTTCGGAGTCAACAGGGTGCATGACCTTCTTCATCGTGGTTGTTTAGGGTTCCAAACTCAACCACGAATTCATTATTGCACTTGTCACGGGCTGGTAGTGGTGCCGGTACCTGGATCTTGTGCTCGTGTTCCACAGTGCTCAACCTACTAGGTACGATTGATGCTTGTGCTACACGGTGTACTTGACGCGATTCGGGTGATGAGGTCAGCAAATGCCGTCCGTCATCTCATTATGCATAGGAGTTGTCTGCATGTCAACTTGATTTGTTGGTAAGTCCCTTGTAACGGTGCGTTGACGTTTATGGACGATTACATGGCTTACTCAATTAATCTGCGCAAGAGGAAATATGGGCACAGTTCACAAGAATGTTGACATACCAAATGCACGCGCTAGATGACACGTCGCATTCCGTCAGGGAGTGGTCCGGACGGCCGATCATAAGGAGAAAACTCTGACTGCCTCTTGTCGACAGATGTAGTCCCGATTTTTTACCTCCGAACCAACGATGGCAAGGGGCGACCGGAAACCCAAGTCCGACCACCTGGATTCGAACCCAAGACCCTCTGGCTGTCCAGCACAGCCCCAAAACCACTCGGAAAAGCGTGACCTAAGGTGTAATATATATTGTTGGCATATATGCCATTTTAATCGGCCCCTTGACATATAACAACTCGCCCCTTACCTAAGGAGGATCGTCCCGATCCGTTATCAGAGCCACAAATAACTACATTGACGATGGCCGGGCCACGTGCCGAGGGCGTAGGTGTTTGCCTGGCACCCAGACTTTGAAACCATGATGTTGACTCCGAATCGGCGATGGCGGGGGTGACCAGAAAGCCCAACTCCGACCACCCGGATTCAAACCCAAGACCTCATATGTCAAGGCCGTGGGGCTATTTAAATTGGCATATGACACCTTAGGTCACGCTTTTTTGAGTGGTTGTGGGGCTGTGCTGGATAGCTAGAGGGTTTTGGGTTCGAATCCGGGTGATCGGACTTGGGTTTTCCGGTCGCCCCCCGCCATCGCTGGTTCGGAGTCAACACATTTTGCTGCAACCCCTTTTAGACATTACCCAAAGTACAAAACGAGAGTAGGATCAGCAATTGTGCAATTAGAAAGAGTAACATATGTTTGCAAGGTGCTGATCCACTGTCCTACATCCTCATCAACACGTCCGTGGAACCGTCTATGGTCCCTTACCATGTAAAGCTGATGGGGGGCCAAAGGTGTCAGGCAAGGCATTGCAGGTTGCGAGTAGTATGGTTGTGGGGAACATAATTGCCAAATCTGTCAATCATTGGACGCATACTTTGACTTAGTTGCGTTTGCTTTTGAGATGCCGACTTCGAGGAATGATTCAAACCATGGTTGGCTAGGTTGCAATGCTTGGAGTCGCACACATAGTCTATACCTCATTCAGACATGGCGCAAATTGAAACGGACCATGACAATTTTAATTTATCAACCAAAACTGCCACCGTTGTTACAGACGGACAATCGCATTGAAAGTCAAGCTAATGTAGCATCGCCGACAAGCAATGCCGAACGTCCTCAGGCTACCACTCCACCACGCTTGCCGAATTTCGCATTGCATCCTCAGACAAAGCCGGGGAGTGCGCCGCCAGTGTCAACAAAACCGGGATCCAAATGGCCTTGCAATCATTGTGGTAGTCAAGCACACGGAGCCTTGCAGTGCCCCACCCACAAGCGCTCAGATCATCTTGCTCTGAGAGACACTTATGTGACCCCGGCTGCTGTCCCTCCCTCTGAGCTTGCTCGTCCCGTCTAGCTCCCTCGAGTCCGTGACCCCATGCCATTTTCATGAACAACCGGGCGAAAATGTGCATCATTGGGTCCGCACATCACGTACTTACATGAAGCTAGCTAATTGCACAACCAATGACCCTGCGTTAATCTTGCATTTCGGTCAGCATCTACAAGGTGCTGCAGCAACATGGGATGATGTCAAATAGCAGGAGACCGTAGGACGACTCACACTCGAAGACTGGTTCGCCGCACTGCAAGTGAAGTTCTCCACATTAGAGTCACTTGTGCAAGTACGGACAAATCTCTTGTCTATCTCATAGGATAAGGACTCTCACAAGGAGTATGCGCGACGTTTCAAGGATGCAAGATTTGCGGCCAAACTTGTCGGAGTTGCAGTGTACGATTGTACTGCATGACAATTATTCATTCACGGACTGAACTCTGCAGACACCAAGCTTTGCATACAAGATCACCTCACTTCGGATGCTCCTGATTTGTCTTACGCACTCACAGTCGATAGGGTTTTGAACCTGCTTTCTTTTGCATCCCTAGCTTCCACAGTGCCAATTTAGACAGGAGTTCCGAGACAATACAACCCAATCGCCTCATCGTTGTAGAGGCTTGCACCTACGGGTGCTTGTTTCGTTTGCCATGATTTTTGCCACTTGGCCAGAGACTGTCCCTCGCAAAGAACTCAACGACCTGTTTCGAACACGAGTCATGCAAGGCAATCCTAGGGGCCACCCAAGCTACCACACCAACCGCCAGCAAGAGCACGGCCTGTGCATACTGTGGATGTGTTGCAGGGACCATACCCACCACCGCTAGCACCAAGATCCAAGGCAGGGGAAATTCCACCATGGGGGTGTCCGATCGGACCAATTGCCGAGAAGCTTCGCAGAGATATCCGGCAGTGGGGAGGCTGCACAGACTGCCCACTGGTGTTACATGTCCGCGGACACTCAAAGGAGCAGTGCCCTTAATACAAACCTACTCGCCAGGATGGGACGGAAAACGAGTATGCCCAGTGAGTGTCATGCCCGTCGCTATCATTCACCCTCCGGCACAACAACCAAATGCAGAATTGACAACCCCAAATACAAACAAGGAGGGGGTGGGTTCCCTGTGTAGTGCGAGGCCCTAGCCTAGCACATATACATCCTGTTTGACGGGTTTGGACCTTATCCTTGCATCAGCACCAGCATGGCGGCTGCAGCTCTACAAGCTGCAGTCGGTTGAGAGACACTCAACTTGCTGTTTACTAACTGTAAATAGAACGACAATCCCAACGATTGTTACACCCTGTGCAAGCAACTCCAGTTTCATCGTTGTCAGAAAAGGCCCTCAAGGGTATCTTGACATGGCTGTCAACGGTGCTACACTAGAGCACACGTGGCGCATGGTACGCATTTTCCGAGCTTTAAAGCTGCATCCTCCAAATATTGCCCAAATGGTGAGATCAATAGAGGGTCAGTGGGAGCGCAACTTGCAAGTTCCATCTACGTGCGCAATGTTTTGATCAACTGGTGCACGTTCTCTCCTAGTTGTCCACAAAATGGCTTGGGATCACGCACATGGGGGAATTGAGTGGGGCGGACCGGCTCAGAGCGGGGTACAGCAGATGGGGCAACAAGTATGTCTTGTAGGGCAAGTGCACCAAGACGGTTTGGAGTGGGGCACAACAGCGTTCTATGATCTTGGCTGCCGCAATGTCGAGAAGGCCATCTAGCGGCGGGTGCCAATGACGTGACCAGAGTGCTCCAAAAACCTGCAGTCTATGCTTGTGAGGAGTGCTGTGGCTGTTGTGGTGTGGACACGGCATGGTTATCATATTCTCCGGATTGTATTGTATTATCTGGCAAGGTTGGGTGTAAATTATATCTGTGTTGTGTTTGAGGTACCCTACGTTCACGGTCCCAATCGCTTTCCCGATTGCAATTGCTTGAAATATCCTTCACTATTGAAGGTGCAGCAATCGAACTCAAGAACTCCAAATTTTAGTTTGCGCTCTACTTTGAACCATGCAGTAATAAGAAGGTCATGATTGCCTTCAGGGAGCAAATGTCCGTGGAAAACTGGGTTATACGATGGAAACCTTGTAAACAACTAGTTGCATACCCGCAAAGATGTTTCGTGTAGGCATTGTTAGACTTTACTCGTCTTCAATTTGTTTTCATGGGATCTGAGCCTCTCTGGCCGGCTACCGCGGTCTTTTGTGTTGTTTCCTTGGGGTCTCCCTGTCCTCCCTCCGTCGTTGCCTCTCCCCTGCCTTATCGTCTGGCCCCTTATCCTCCAGCTCCTTACCCCCCTTCTGCCCACCCTTGGCTGCTCGATTGGGTCGTCGGCTCGGTGGGGATCGTGTCCCTTGATGAGGGCTTCGTGCGGGCGGCCGTGGCTGCCGTCCGGGGAAACGGTTGGGTATCCAAGGGACCCATTTACAACAGGGATCGTGGGCGGAAACTACTGGAGGTGGGGGTCCGTTGGTGATTGAATTCCGATACGCTCCGTGCTCTAAAAGGGCCTCGCCACCAATTCCTGGTGCGGAGAATCTGTCTGTTACGATGTTAAACGATTGTAGCCATAAAGGCAGTACTCCAATCAATTAAGCTGGTCGCCATGAAGGCAAAGCGTACCTTGTTTTGCGACATTCGCCGTAAAGGCACCCACATCCTGTTGCATGCTGGAAGCCTTAGAGGTAGCACTCCAATCATGATCAATGCAACTTGCTTGAAGCTGGTCGCCATGAAGGCAATGTGCTACTTATAAGGTGATTACCATGCAAAACTCGCCGTGAAGGCGCCGTTACTATTGGCCAACAGTTGAATGTCGAGCAAGTAATAATGCAAGCGAAAGGCTGCTGAAAGCGATGGTTTGCCAGAAGAATGACAAGGCACGCAACTTATGCAAGTGCACCTGATTGGTCCGATGCGTATTGCATGCACCATCCCAGTAGCCACACTTACCGCAAGCGAAGCGGGAGTGTCAGAGTCTGAAGCAAGTTCTCGAATTAAAGTAATGCTATTTGCGATGATTGTGGAGTGGCCAATGGTGTGCTGCCGTCTATTTAAAGGCGGCATGAATGCGTACGTGAAAATGCAGGCAATGCGACGGAACGTTTACCCTCGACCACTGTAGAGGTTTAGCTCTTTTAGACAAGATTACAAGTCAAGATGTGTCGCGTAATGCAAGCGGCTGCAGCCAATAAGGCTGCAGCGCCGATACAAGGGGAACTATAGCAAATAAAGCAGAGCCCGGTATAGTTGTACAAGTCTAGAGATTAGTCATCCTTGACATTCTACCGGCCTTTCACTACATGCATTATACAACATATCTTTATTGTAAACTTGTCTGAAAGAGCGCAAAAGCTCTACAAACGGGTTTCACGCCATTCTTCCTTGCCACTGGCATGCATCCATTAACACCTTTTGCACTGGGTTTACCCACAGCTGCGCATCCATCCACCAAGGACCGACTCATTGCATTGCGTCAAGCACAAACGAATGCATCCCAGGCCATCCGGGTAGCTAAGGCTCGAACAATAGACACCCGTCCTGTTTGGAAAGCTTTGCGTTACTTAGACCACACATTGATCCCACTACCTGAAACTTGCACATCTAACTACATGCCTGGCATCACCATTGTCGTCACTATAAATTAATAAAGTGTGCAGGAGTCTTGCGGAAGTCTAGGTCAAATGAACAAACATTGGATTGCCTGCCAATCTGGCAGCTAATGCCATTGAATGTGCATCCCTGCCTGCTTGATCGTACCATTACTTTGCCTCTCGGGTATGTGTGTGTGTGTGTGTGTGTATGTGTGTGTGTGTGTGTGTGTGTGTGTGTGTGTGTGTGTGTGTGTGTGTGTG